>VYZT01044767.1:517534-602929 GCA_013400735.1 Pomatostomus ruficeps
ACAGAATGGACACTCACAGAAATGGGCACAGAATGGACATCCACAGAATGGACACCCACAGAATGAACACTCACAGAACAGATACCCACAGAATGGATACCCACAGAGCGGACACTCACAGAATGAACACCCACAGAATGGACACTCCCAACAAGTGGTGCTGGAGCCACCACTCGTTTGAATCTTCTTGGATTACTCTGCACTCCTCTGGCGTGCCTGGCATGTACAGACTCCAGTGTGCAGGACTCCTCCCAAACCAGAGCCAGCAATTAACTGACCATAGAGGTTTCCTAATGGCATAAAGCTGCTGCTGCAACTGGTTGCATTTATTCTATTAAATTCTAATTAAGACATTGCTTCTGAGTTGCTTTCACCATCAGCTCAGAGACCTTGTAAGGAAGGTTCAGAGATAACAAAACTGGGCAGGTTCTTCCAGTCAGCACAGCTGACCAGCCCAGTGGCTCTGTCTACAATGACCTGGCAAAGGTGTGTGTGAAGACTGAACAGACCCAGCTGTACCCAAATCCCTCAAATACAGCTGCAGGTGAAAGCCAGCTGCCCCCAGGCACCCGCTGTTTCTTGGGTGGGTTTGCAGTTCTGCATTGAACTGTCCATAATGCGGCAGTTTTGGGTTACCTGCACCCGAGTGACCTGGTGTCACGTGTCTAACATAGGCCTTACCCTGGATGGAGCAGAGGATGTACCCTACCCGCAGTCAGCAGTTAGAAACCTGGTTTTGTCATCAGGGAGGCTGATGTGAAGGATAAAAAATAGAGGCTGAAATTACTTTGAAATGAACTAGAGAAATTGGCTAGCGCAGAATGCAGCAACTGCTTTGCTCTCTGGTAGGCTCTGCATCTTACCAGGAGCAGAGAATGGTAAAGCCCAGGGGTTTTTCCCTTGATAATTGCATGTATCCAGGTGGAACTTGCATTTTCCAAGTCTTCAAGCCCAAATCGTCTTAGGAGCTGTCTGTTTAAAAGAACACATTTCTTTTTGCACATTTCGGTCAGCACTGCAATCAAGGGAGCCACATATGCTGGATCCTATTCAACTTAATAGATAGAAATTTGGCAGTTGAGTGTTCTCCATATGGGGATTTCAGCTGTAGAAAGGCTTCTGCCTTCGCTATAAAATAGGCTGGGGATTGTTCCTTTCCAGAGGAAGCTGCCTCTTCATCTACATGGTTGAGGAGAACTGGATTCAAAAACGAGCTGGCTCTTTATGTGGAATTAAGCACAAGTTTAAAAAAACCACCCAACATGCCAGCTTTCAAAGGGTGTTTGGGATGTTCCCCTGAAATTCTGAGGAGTTATTACCCATTTTTTTTCTTGACTGTATTTTTAGTTTACGTTTTATCAAGAGCACCCAGGGAAATAGATTGTCACATCCATCAAATATAAATTGTAATGAATAAATGTGTCTTTCCAGTCACTGTAGGAACTGTGAAGGTTCAGAGTAGTCTTGGAAGATTCGACAATCTAATAAAACCTCAACAAGTTATTTCACCAAACAAAATTATCCTGGGATAAATGTACAAACACATTTTCTCAATATGGTGAAAGTATAATGCCTTCATTCTGCAGCTTTCTGTACAACTTTCTTTCCCATCAAAAAAAAGAAGTTTAGCCTGAAATAATTAATTTCTGTAGGCAAGGCCTAACATTTCCATAGTTGCCAAAGGGAAAGCAAAGAACAATTGTAAGGACAGGGAAAAAAAATTCACAATGAGATTGCTGGGAATCATTCCAGTGGCATGAAATTAATGTAAATCACAAATAGCTCCTGTGAAGCTAAAGTAAGAATCTGTGAGAAACCAGAATAAAGTCCAATAACTTAAGTATGAATCAGTGAGCAAAGAAAAACAAAAGCATTAGCACAACAGAGAGATTTAATAATACGGTAAATTAATATTAACACTGAATGATCACTAAAGGAATAAATACTTCCCTAATAATATTCAAGTCATGTGGTGGTAGTTTCTCGCAGGAATGGTATAAATCTTGCTGATTATCTTGTCTCAGCAAATCCTATGGAAGCTACACAATCCAAATGGATCCACCACAGCTGGCAGAAGATGCCCCTTTCTGAGCTGGGTTACCTGGAACAATGGATGGTTTCCTGATGGTTATCAGGGAAAGCAGACACTCAGAAAGCTGCCTAGACTCTCTTAACTCTCCTGCTCCATCACCAAACCTGTGCAAACCTCTTTTCCCTAAATGGCTGTTTTGCGGCAGCTCCTCCAGGAAGAATAGCCAGGGGCCCAGCGTGGCTTGCACAAGGCAAGCAATTACAATTCTTTCTCTGCTGCTTTTACATAATTGATATAATTAATGTTTTTAGGCTCAAAATTAATAAAAACCACATGCAACTCATTGGAGGATTTGTTCTTCATGATTTGGGCTCATTAAAGGAACTGAAAGTATTACCCTTAACTAGTTTATTTCAGACCCTGGTTCACTCTTTGAAGGTGTCTTTGCAGCACAGGTTGGGATGAATTAGAACACATAGGATGTTCTGAGGTGGTGCCTGTGATTTCTCAGCACTGCCCTGCTTTGGTGAGGCATTGGCTTTTGTTGTCCACACGGGCTCAGATACGTCATTCTTATTACCAAGGCTTATTTAATTCATTTACTAGGCCATTGCTTGGGATAATATATGCAAATTGTACATATTAAGAGTGATATGAATTGCATCAAGCATTGCCATTTATGTGGAAAATTCATCAAATGTTAATGTAAAATCTATAAATAGAAGGAATAAAATAATAATAAAACATGAATGTGCTGCAAGCGTAAAAAATGAGGACCCTTAACTGCCCATTTATTAAGCAAATAAGGACGGTACCTCCTCAGCCGGGGAGAAAACAGGCACCAGAAAATGGCTGTGCCACAGTGACACTGATAACCACTGAAATCAGGCCCCCAGCATTCTGACAGGGTATGTGCTTGCGAATGGGGAAATGAAAATTCATGTCAGAGAGGAATTCCAACAACTGTGCTGGTTAGAAAGTGGTAGGAGAGATTCAAAAAATAAGCCCACAGATTGAGACTTTATGACAAAGCTAATCACAGTTTGCTTGGGCACCCCACCAAACAGTTGGGAAAAACTATAAACCCAAAGAAGAGTGTTTTATATCATTTTGAGTCTGTATTTCATAATTCTGTGATTCAAACGTTCGTGTTTGCAGGTACAGCCAGGAATGTTACTGGCTAGACATAAAGTGCTCTGAATCTGTAACAATTCATTTTCCTCATCTTGTGAGAACAAATAGTCACTTATCATTCTAGTATCTGGTGAGGAAATACCCACAGAATCTCATATATCCCTACATAATTTGGCATAACTGCCAGGCTTTTCTAAAGCAGAATAACTGAATAATAATGAAGGCCATTAATGATTAGAAACATTACAGAGAGTGAAATATTAGCAATATACTTTCTCGTACTCGCTGGCTGCTTATGAGAACAGAATTTTTGCAGGAATCATGCACATTTATTACTCAGGGAAAGGATATCAGAGGTAAGTTATTTGAATTTTCACTCTTGTTAAAAAGTTCTCATCGTGTAGCCTGAATTGTTCCACTTCAGAAATACGACCAACGTCTCCCTTTTTTCCGAGTGATTCATACACTGCTCCCCCACTCAATTGTTTTAAATCAAGTTCTCCTTTTCCCATCCATTGATAACCATTAACAACACCATCCCTACGTTCCTTCAGGAATCAGCCATCGCTGTTGTGCACGGTAATTTTGCTCCTACAACTGCTGTTTTAAATGACGCCGCTCTTTGTTTTCTTTAAAATTCCAGATGCCATTCATTTCTTTTATCAGCCTCTAAGAGAAAACATACCTAGAGCCTCCTCAATCCACACTGCCGGCCTTTATAAATCTCGATCATAAAACAGTGAAGCGATGCTTAACATCTGCTCATCCTTGTAGCAGAGAGGGGGAAAAGCCCCGCTCTCCAATGGCAGTTGTGCGGATTTCCCAGACAGCTCGTGGAGCTCTGTGCTCTGTGTTGCACAAGCAGAATAATAAATCACTGACACTTAATTCCCCCACCAAACAAGTTTATATGAGCACAGGGTTCCCAAACATGATCTGCTCTTCCCGGTTTGCCTTTGCCCATTTGGAAAGACACCATTTGTGTCACCACAGAAGGCCAAATCCCTCAGAGCTGGTTTATTCCTAATAAATACCACTTATAAAAAGTCAAACTTAGATCCATGTTAGTGAGTTGCAGCTTTTGATTGAAACTGATATTACCTGGATAAGGTAATTAAACAGGAAGCAGGTAGCCTGCCTCCTTCTCAGCCAGGCTTACAGGGCACATGCCCAAGTCACGACTGCAAAGTGTTACACAAAATATATCTAGCATATTTATAGGTCAAGCAAGACCACATTCCTTTGGTTAGGTTGATTACATTTGGCAGGTACGATAGGAAAGAGAACCAATTTTACTGATGCTTGGACAGATCCTAAAGCACAGAACAAAAATTCTATTCCTGCACTTAAATGTGGCAGGATATATGATTGTGCTTTATATGGAAATTCCATTTTTAAATACTTCATAAAGAGGAATAATTATTAATATGGCCATTAAAACATTAATAAAGTGTTACAAACTGCAATTTCTTAATAGACTGCAAATAAGGGTGGTTTCCACTGCCTCTTCCCCTAGACTTTGCTTACTTCCCTACAATTCCTGTTGCTGCTGCTCAGTTTATTAACCCCATGTAAACAAAACATTAAAGCAAAATGTTACCAGATGTTTCAAAGAATCTATGAAAACCCTCCCTTAGGTTCTTTAGGCTTGAGTCATTAATCTATAAATTCTTTGGTTTCTTTTCTATTTAAACATTATAGGATTTTTCCAAAAGGATTTGGTGCTCTCAGAGGTAAAATCTCGCTTGCCTATTAATGCATGAAATCTCACTAAAGTCACTGAAACTACTCGTGTGAAAAGACATCCTCAAGTTCATTATGGAAAGATTATCCATTTGGGCTTAAGGCAAATGTACACAAAGAGCCACGGCGAAGAGCAGTAGTTCCAGCCTTTCTCATTTACATGCAAAGCAAATTCTTCCACCATTTGCTTCCAATTTGATAACTGAGCAAAAGCATAATAATAAATAACTCAAAACAAAAAAAAAGTAATTTACTTTAATAAACCACAGCTTCAACCTACGGGCACCCAAGGATCTGTTTCTTCTGTCACCCCGCAGGGAAGGGAGGAGCTGCTGTGGAGACCTCCATCTCCCATCTCACTCCAGGCACTGCCCGGCCACTTTCTCCATCTGTGGATTCCTGGATGGTGCAGAGCAGCTTAAGAACTTGAGGAGAATTTAATCAAAGGCAAAAGAAAAGCCCAAAATAAAATAGAAGGCTACACATCCCACTATAGATATTCTTAAAGGCTCCCAGCACAGTTCTGTGCAGTTCCCAGTCGTGTTTCCCAAGGAGGAAAATCCAGACCAAGACACCACAATCTCTCCTGAGACTGGAAGAAGGACAGTGCTTCCCAGAAAGATGGCTGGAATGGCTGGGAACTGCCGAGCCTTCCACAAAGGAATTAAAAAAATGAAAAAGCTGCTTCCTGTTGGCAGCCTCCCAGCAGAAGATACTGGCAGTCGTGTTCCCTTCCCGTCGCCTCCCCTCGCTTCCCTGCAGGCTCAGGAAACTGCAGCTCCGGGCTGCACCAGGAGACTCTCCCTGTTCCCATGTCCAGGAATCTGCAAGGATTTTGGCATGGCTCTGTTAACCCTTGGAGCAGAGCTCTGCATTTTGTAGTCCAGGCACCACAGAAAACACCTTTCTAAAACCCTGCCCACACATTAAATCCGTGGATAACTCCTTGGGGCTGTGAAACAACACCCCACCCACTTTACTGAATCTCTCGGTGCCACTCCACCCCAGGATCACCTCAGGCTCAGCACAGCAGCCCTGGTGTCACATCAGCTGCTGGATGGGGGTGCTATAAATTGCTAAAAACCTTTACCAGGTGGCACAGGGTGAACCTGCAAAGCCTGGCTGTGGGTCTCGTTTCTGAGCCCCATCTGCACAGGAAACTGCTGAGGTGCCATGGCAAGGAGGCAGCAGGAACTGGGGGCTATCAGGTACAGAGAGCAGGAGGAGAGGGGCACACACCCCTCTGGGGTCCTGAACTGGAGACAACTTCCCAAGAAACAGGCACTGCAAAAGAAAAGGTGCACAGGAAAAAAAGCAAATTGCTCAGAAAAAACACCAGTTACCATATGGAGAAAGTCTCATTGAAATTACCAGGCAAGACAGCAACAGGTTGTCATAGGCAGCTCTAGACACAGCACTCTAAAAACTGGTGATTTAATAAAAAATTGTCTCCTCTTAATGTATTAGTAGCATTTTTAGCATTTTATAGTAAAAATAAGGTGGACAAATTTTGGCAAAATTCCAGAAAAAAATGTTAAATAAATACTAAAAATATATTAACTTTTCTTTAAAATTCAGTATTTTTTTCCTTAAAATATCTTCATCAATAATGATTCACATCTTTTCTGAAATATATTTACTATATTTATTAATATCTAATCTCAGTCTCACCAAAACTGATGGAGATTTTGCCAGGCTTCGTCCTCATTGATGCAGAGCCTCTCACAGAATATTCTCACCTTTTTCCTAAGAAAAGCTTAAGCCCTAGTCTAGGACACACCTAAACATCCACCTATAAATATCTATGATCTACCCAATTATGGAGAGGTTTAAATTTTGATTTGGAAGACAAGTACAACAAAAACCCTGAAAAAGAGAGGAAATAGCTTGTCTAAGTAAGAGGAGAGAGCAAATTGGTAATATGGCAATATATATATTGCCTATTCAATTAATTCACTATTACAGGTCTCATACTAAGCAGTTAAGCAAAGTTTTAAAAGTTCTTAAGACAGATCACTTGCCGCTCCATCCATCTGAGCAGGTAGGAGGTTTTATGAATGTTAAATAATTTTTTTCTTAAAACCAGAGTTGTACCATTGTCCATACTCATGCTAAGCAAAGGAAAATCTGTGGTAAGGTTTAGAAATCAGTAACTTGCTTCGTGGAGCAGAATCTGGCCATGTGAAGTGTCTCTGAGCCTGTGGCAGTTCCAGCCCGTGCTTTAAGGGCAGCAGCCCTCCCGAGCTGGTCACAGCAGCGCTGTTACCCAGGACAAGGCAGGAGCGATGGAACCCCGGGAACGCTGGCGTGGGGCCCCGAGCTGGGTGAGGTTTTGCAGCCTGGGCTGACTCTGATCCATTCCCTGCCGAACACACCAGTGTTCTCTAAGCTTTGGGGCTGCAGCAGAGACCCCCAGTGCCCTGCTCTGCTCTGCTCTGCTAAAAGCTGATTCACAGCGGTGTGGGGTGGTGCAGCCACGAGCTGAGCGTGTCCTACAAGGGCAGAAAGGGCCCAGGATCACCCTTCATCACTGATACGGTGATTGTTGGCCGAGTGCTTGGCTACACAGACCAAGAGGAGCCTCAGGACACACCAGCTTTCTATGCAATGGTGACAACCTAAGTTCAGGGGATGGACACCAATGTGATTTAAAATATAGAAAAGCACAGTTGAATAATGCACCATGATGGTTTTATCATAGTTTTTCATCCAAAAAAAAAAAAAAAGAGACGTAGGAAAGCAATTATAAGCTATTTTGATGGGCTCATAATCATCGTTTCCCATAGAAACTTCAGAGCCTGTCAATGGAACATACAGAAATATCTGAAATGCTAATTGTCACTACATAATTGCTACAAGGCTGAAACATGTTAACGAGGAACTATCTAGGCACTCAAGCAACCACATCTTTGAAAATAATGCAAAGAAGGCACTTCAGGCCCCTTCTGCAGACCCCATCAAGTACTGTGCAAAGGAAAACATGACACAGGAGCCAGATGAACATGGCAGCTCTGTAGGCACACAGTGCGGAACAGAACTTATCTAGACAATGGTACAATTCTGGTTTTAATGATAAAAATCATTTTACATTCATTAAAAAAACCCTGCTGAAATGGATGGCGTGACAAATGATCTGTCTTAAGAATTTTTAAAATTAGTTTTAGGGACTGGGATTTCTTTGACTCAAGCAAAGTCAAAGGCTAAGAAGATGCAGCTACTGTCTCCAGATGTACATATGGGACATAAGAAGAAGAGATGCTTAAGCAAAAAGACAGTGTTTGCATTAATTATAAATACATGGCAGAAATCTGAAGGACATTTCTAATAACCAGTGAAATTCTGGAAGAAATTTCTAATAGGAATAATGGAAAAGGAAAAATCTAGCTGGATTTTAAATGGATATTCTATGTTTCTGTGGAGCTTTAGCAGTGAAGAAGAGCACAAATAAAACACTGTTCTTGTAAATAAAAATACTTGCTAATTTATCAAAATGAACATCAATTTGATATTGGTAACTATGACGCAGAAAAAGAACTTTAAAAACTTGCAGCAATTTGAAAACTTATAAAATGAAACTACCATGAGACACAACCTCCCTTGAGCATCACAGTTATTTGTCTACACTGGACAAAAGTTACTCCTACAGCAAATGTATTTCCAAGTCCATTTCTTTCAAATACAAAAGCTCTCAGCTTAAACATGGGCATCACATAGATTTGAAATGAAATGGTAATAACAAATACCATCCTTTCTTTTATTCAACCACCTAAGAATAGAAATTAGTACTAAAAAGAGCAATTTGCTGGCTAACCTGAGCTGGTGCGTCCTTTTTAGCTAATCACATCACGCTCATATGATTTACAAATGTTAAAAGCAATAGATTACCCAGGAAAGTACAATACTTGCTATTAAAGGTTCTAAATGTTGGTTTAAAGTGAACATCTTAAGATAAATGGAATTTTGTTAAGATATCAACCTACGGTTCTAACCACAGAAAACTGTAACATCTTCATTTAATTAGGAGTTACCAACTTCCTGCACCAATCGTGAGTCTGTCGTGCAATGCCATTACAAAAATCCTTGCTCTTTTGCATGTTATTGGTAGTTATTCTCGAGATCTCTGTAATAGGCTACAGAGTGCCTCAATGTCAGTGTGTTCCATCTGATAATTGTCTCCTGGGGCTGGATTTCCCGGCTGCGTTGCTCCTCCAGGACGTGGCAGTTGGCAGACAGGCTGAGTAAATTCAGGGATTCCATTAGTGTGGCAGCAAAACATAAAGAACAAAGAATGGTCCTGGCATTGATTTCCCATTACATTTCCATCGGACAGAAAGATTGCACTTGGCTACTCCCACCAAGGAGAACCTGTTTTATTCTGGGTAGCTCATATTTAGATTGATTTTTCCTAAAATAGAGTTTTTATAATTGTTCTTTCCTGTTCTAAGTCTGCTTTTAGGGAAGACTTCCCAACATGGGAGGAGGAACACCCACCACACCTTTATGAGAAAGTGCACTTGAAGAGGTCAAAATCCCCACCAGAAAGGGACACAGGCACCAAACTCCCAGAAATCTGCTGAATTTCCAGGAAATAGGCATCTGCATTGTTTTGAAATAGATGCTCAATTAAAATACTAACAATGAACCAAAATCAACTACTATATTTCTAATATAGCCATTGGTAGAAGACCAATCCAGACCTCAGAATGAGTAGAAGTATCCTTATTATTTTGGGGTTTTCCATTTATTTTTGGTAGTTTCTTTGCCTTTATTTGGCAATACTGGCCAGGAATACCAGACATGCACACTCTCTAATTTTTGTAGCACTGGAGAACTAGAAAACTGAACACACAGCAACTGAAAAGCAATCCAGTGGTCTTATTTCATCACCAAAACTGAGTGAAACACATGAAATAGACAAACTGCAGGAAGAAAGAAAATGAAATTCAGTTCTTCTTTCAGCTCTAATATCCTAAGGCACAGATTCCAGAATACAGTCAGCAGCTGCATGCAGCAACCACAGCAGAAAGTAACCTCTGCTTGCTCCCTGCTCCCTGGAGGGCAGTGACCAGTAACAGATGCACAGAGAAAGGCTCGAAGCGCATTCCCCCAGTAACTTTCACAGCTCCTGGCAATCTGCAGTCTGGGGACTTCCTGAGCTGGAGGTTACATCAGCATCTTCCTGTTTAGCAGCCCTCAATGGACCTTTCTTTCATGAATTGTCTAATCATTTTTAAAACCTATATATATTTTGGCATACGAAACATCCTGTAGCAGTGGATCCCATGACTTAATTGTGTGTTGTGTAAAATGAGTACTTCCTCTTGTTTGCTCTCAATCTGCAGCACAACCAGATTATGTGGCGCCTTGGAGGTGCTGTGCTCAGAGAAATGGACATTTCCACCACTGCCTGGCCATTTAAAACCTCTGCCCCCGGATTTCTAAGAACCTTCTTTCCGCGCTGAAGAGTCTCAAGACTGTTAATGTCTCTTCCATGGCCATAGTTGACCATTCCAAAGATCCTCTGGGCCTTTCCTAATTCTACACTGAGTTTTTGGAGATAGGACTGGACGTCTGGACAGGCTGGATCAATGGGCCAAGGCCAAACGAGTGAGGTTCAACCAGGTGAGGTGCCAGGTCCTGCCCTTGGGTCACAAACCCCTGAGCAGCTCTCAAGGCTTGGGGAAGAGTGGCTGGAAAGTTCCCACTAGGAAAGGAGCTGGGGGTGCTGGTTGGCAGTGGCAGAACCTGAGCCAGCTGTGCCCAGGTGGGCCAGAAGGCCAAAGGCACCTGGCCTGGATCAAAAACAGTGTGGCCAGCAGGAGTAGGGCAGTGATTGCCCCTCTGTTCTGGGCACTGCTGAGGCCATACCTCGAGTGCTGTGTCTGGTTCTGGGCTCTCAGTTCAGGAAGGACATTGAGGGGCTGGAGAGGGTCCAGAGAAGGGAACAGAGCTGGGGAAGGAAATGGAGCACAAGTGTGATCAGGAGTGGCTGGGGGAGCTGGGGCGGCTCAGCCTGGAGAAAAGAAGGCACAGGAAGGCCCTTCTCACTCTCTACAAGTCCCTGAGAGGAGGATGGAGCCACATGGGGGTCAGGCTCTGCTCCCAGGGAACAAATGACAGGATGAGAGGAAAGAGCCTCAAGCTGTGCCAGAGGAGGTTCAGACTGGACATCAGGGAGAATTTCTTCACTGAAGGGGTTGTGAAGCGTTGGGATGGGCTGCCCAGGCTGGTGATGGAGTCATCAACCCCAGAAGTATCCAAGAAACGACTGGACATGGCACTCAGTGCTGTGGTTTAGTTGACAAGGTGGTGTTGGTCACAGATTGAACTCAATGATCCTGGAGGTGTTTTCCAGCCTTAGTGCTTGTATGACTCTGTCCTATAAACACACTCAGAATGTAAATGTGCCATTGAGTACACTGCCATACAGGAATTGTTTATATCATTTTCCATTTCCTTCCTAATTATTCACAATAAGTTCTTAGCCCTTTTCACTGCATCAAAGCATTGAGGAGCATTTTCAGAGAACTCTTCATGTCCAAACACTTCTCTCAGCTTTAATTTTGACTAACATCTTCAAAACGTGATCAACTCCCTGCTCCTGGTCAATCCTTTTGTTCAGCTATGAATATATTAAATAGCGGAGATGCCCAACCCAGATGTCTGGAGGAAAGCATCAATTCTCCTTTTAATGAAAAATGAGAAAATTTATTTCATCTCTGTTCTATCTGCTTCTCGTTTCGATTTATTGCAATATCTCTCATACCAGCACCTGAACACAAGACGAGTCTTCAGCCTTGGCACCGTAAAGAAAAAGCAAACTTTCCTCCAGAGTGAACACCAGTGCAAATAACTCACTCAGCTTTTTGCTATGTCATTCTCCATGCATGTGTATTTTACACATATATTGGCTGTGCAGCTTCTCTGGCAGAATCTCTTCTCTGGAGAAAAGGGGATTTTTCTTCAACAGTTTTATGCCTTCACTGAGTTGTTCCTCAAAATCTTTTTAGGTCTGCCCCATGGCTTTATATTTATATATGGTCTGGTTTTATATTTAACCAGTCAAGGTTATGCTCTTTTTCCACCTCCCATTTTGAGCCAGATGCTTTTTTATTTCTAAAAGCCTCCTTTTGCTCTACTATTTAACTTTGCTGCTCCTTCTTGATAGCGGTATATATTTACCCAAAGCCTCTGAAATAGCGTAACAGCCCTAAGAAATATTTACAAGCGCTACCACTAACTCATTCTGTAACACAGTTATATATATACATTACTTTGAAACACCATTTTTAAAAGCAATGGAAGTATAAACAAGGCATTCTATTACTTGTACTAGAAAAACAGCACTGTTATTAATTTGGGAGGGGTTTTAATGCTGACATTAAAACACTTACAACTACCTAACAAGAGGATTAGAGACCTGAAGCATATATCACCAAGAAGGGAAACGCTCACATCCAGCATATTGATTCCCTGAGACTCCACAAATGGAAAAAAGGGGCCTTCCCTCACCTTCTTCGGTGAATTATTGATTAGCTCTGCCTTAGAAATGCCCATTTCTCTCCAGTGATTGCACGGGGAGTTTGGATAATGAGCTCTTACACTGACATCTATGTTGTAGGTATTTAAATTGGGCAACATAAATCCTGCCAAGAGAAAACAGCCTGACTCTTTACTACTCGCTCTGTTCTGGCAAGGAAGAGGACACGGTGTGGGACAAGTGACATTCTGTCACTCCTATTAGAAGCAGATACTTCTGCCCCATTCCTTAAACACACTGGGACCGTACAGCCTTCCCTAAAGTGATCCATGTTCTTGCAGTTATTCCCATTTGCTAATATCATCTGGCCAAGGTCAACCCGCCCCAGTATTTTACCATGTGGGGCCTATTATTGCTGATCTTCTCTCCAAGCAAGCAGGCTAAACTCGGAGGTTGGATGAAGTCCAAATCTTTCCAGTTTTAAATAAACTTTTCTGCTTTGCCGTGTTATTCAATAAAATGTTCCCAAAACAATGGTTTTTTAAGGTATAAACAAGTTAAGCATTTAAATAATTAAGTTTGAATGGAGGAACAGATAATATGTTAAAGGGTCATGTCTTAAATCAATCCAACTAAGAATAATCCTTAATTTTAGTGCTCAAAAAACCTCCCAGCCTCTAAAGAAGATCAATGTCCATTTATGCTAAATGATCTGCAGGGCCTCTGCCCTTTACACTTTACAGTTCTGTAATGGGCCGAAGCACAAGGATAAACCACGTTTATTGCTGTAAAATCGTACCCATTAGCTGCTCTTGTAGCATAATTTATTAGCAAGTTTTTCTTTTGTTATTTTCCCATCCTCCTTTTGGATCCAATAGGGAATGCTGGGGGTTGCTGGGGTGGACATGGAGCAGAAGAATACCCCTGACTGCTCCTTTTATCCCCACAGAGCAGCCAGGTATATCCACTGGACTTTGTCCACGGACAGGGAAGCCACAGGGCTATTTAGACATTTTCTGACTAATACTCCACTTGTTTGGAGTTTGTATTTGTAGAAAGAACCCTCTCCCAAGAACCTCATCTCTCCATCCCATCACACTGCCCGTTATCAAAACCTGGGAGACTGGCAGTGCCAAGCCACAGCCACAGCATTCAAGGCAGAAGGAATGGCAGTGAAGATGACATTAGGATTTTATGGACTATAAAAGGAGTGTGTGATGTGGCATTTCTTAAGCACGGCTCGTGATTGCTTCAGCAATGGAATCAGAACCTTTTCTGTTTGCAAATAAAGAAAATTTACCCCAGTGGAACAATCTACATAAATTCTTATGTACAACAGAAGAACCACATGAAGGACCTAAAATTGGCCTTACACAACATGAGGTGCTGCGCTGGCAGTTTGCACAGAGAGGAGCAGCACTGCAGGGCAAATCTCAGCTCTGGTATGCATTTGCCTATCTTGCATCTAAAGATCTGGGCAAAGCATCCTGCACACAAATACCTACCTCAGGAAAGAGGAGAGGGAGAAAAGCACCAGTTCTTCTTAATGCATGCAGCAGTCATTTGGGAAAACCCCCCAAGGACTCTGCTTTGAAAATTATTGGGCAAACGTGGCTGAGAATGTGCATTTCAAGAGTGCCGTTAGAAGTGAAACTGCATCCATCAAAAGGAACTGGTTTCCTGTTTCTATTCTTCTTGCCTTTCATTTTTCAGATGTGTAAGCCAGATAATGAAAAGCCATTCCTGACCATTTTAGGTATTGCTGGGATGAGGTAAGGTTGTTATCTCTTTGAAAGAGAATCATTTTTCATTGTCTGCTGGTATAAACGGGTAGAGACTCTTTTGCTTTCCCCTCACATCCACCTGACATAAAAAATCTTAACATTCTCCAAAGAGCATTCTCCATTCTCCAAAAGGAATTCAGCTGGGATTGGCGACTATAGCAATGCTTTTCCTTGAAAAGTTAGAGTACAAATTTTATGTTGTTTTCAGGTGGTTTGATATTTTTATTCAGTTTTGCAACACATGTGGAGCGTAAACTAAAGACAACAACCTCATCTCATTGTACATTTCTTAATTCTCTAGGCCACCATCCAATCAGTCTTTTTAACCAACAAATCTTTCAGAATGCAGACTAAACTCAGCAAACCAGCCCACTACCACCAGGGCTTGCAAATAAATCTCTCTTACAGTCAACAGGCAACTGAACTAATTTCGTTTTGTGAGATGTAAAAATCCTCATTCTGGAATATCAAGAACCATTATGTAAGCTAAATTCATACTCATTTCACAGCACCAACATTCCTGATGAAGTTTCTTGTATATGAAGCAACATGACTGCTAATTTTCATAAAAAATCCAACCACCACTGTAATTTATTAATACAGAAACCCCCTCTTCTCTGAGGAATGACAACTCACCTCATTCCTCAAACTACTCATGTGAATTTCTCAAACTGTTTTCAGAGCTGAATTGTACTTCTGAGCTCTAAAATTTACATAGACTCATTTTTCAGGGAAAATGTATTTGTGGATTAATGAGCCCAAGGCTGGCTGCATCAGGCTTTGAGTGAAATGGATGTGCCATGTGCAATCTACTGTTTCTCATTCCAGGACGAGGCCACTGAATTTAACCACACTCACATCATGCAGCGTTATGGGAAAAACAGCTTTTGTCAGATCAGCAGTTTTTAACTGATCTCAAAAGATTGGGTTTTTTGCAGTTAATAGTTGATACAAGTACAAAGATGAAACTTACTAAAAATAGAAACCTGTGTAAATGTATCTAAAACCCAAATTTAAATTGGGCAGATTGCTAGAAGTTCTCATTGACTGCAATGGGAAAGACAAACGCCTGATTTTCTTGAAAATATGCTATTAATTTATTAAATGGCCCAATTCTGAGATTTTCTTCAGACCTCTGAAATTGTCTTGCATCCTTTCACACTCCAAGCCCAGAGTATTGATCAGCTCCTAACATACTTAGCAAAAATTCACTCAGTGAGTCTCACATCTGACCTAAAACCATGGCAGTGTTGCAGGGAGCTGCCCAAGCACAGCCCAGCAGCCAGGCATGGACCTGCAACACGAAAAGCCGTGAGGGTTTGCAAGCCCTCCCTTCAGGCATGGCCCTCCTGAGCTGCTGTGTGGCTGCACAGCAGCCCTGCCCTTCCCTTTCCATATTCAGCATTACAAAATGCTCCTCAGTCCAAGCCTTCGCTTCCAGCTGACTATCATGCAGTACAGATTGCCTGGAAACAGCGTGACACAGCAATGGGCTACAGAGCTGTCCCTTAGCAAGTGCAAAATTAATAAATATTATACCTGGCAGCATTTTCAGTAAATTCTCCCTGGCCTCAGCTCTGCCTCAGGACTGGCACAGATCTTTGCACCTGCATCCAGTCAACGTTCAGCAGTGCAGTTCTGGCACAACCCAGGTTTGCTAAGTATTGTTAAATTACACAACACCCATTTATTTGATTCCATTTGTCATTACGCAAATGGCCACCTTTTGAAACAGCCCTTGCAGCATGACTCTGTCATCTCACAGATTTTCTCAGGACAAAAAAGTAAAAATAAAACATCCTCTGCAGCTTTTGCACAGGGATTGGCTTTGGCATGGCACTTCCTTCCCCCGTCCCTGCCAAATGTCAGAAAGTTTGGAGAGAGAACATTTCATTCTTTGCCATAAAAACAAAGCAACACAGAAATAAAGGAGCAGTAAAGGGAGAAGCCTGCTATCTTCCCACCTAGAGCACACTGCGATGAGGAGCAGTTGGCCGCAGCACAGCCTCCCAAATGTGGGACAGCTTTCCCAGCACAAATGTACAACCCTAACGAGACTTTTACAAGGAGTAAGCCATGGTGGTTTTATTATTTATTTTCTATTTTACTAAGATGCATTGTTTTTTTTCAGTTCACATGGTGACACCTGAAAAAAAAAATCTTAGAAACAACCACTGGGTTTATATTTCCTTTTCTTTTCAAAGACACTAATGTAAAGAACAGCATCCCTCTGGCCTGCAGGCACCTCTCCAGCCAGCAATTACAATTGAAAAGAATTACAGCTGCAATCTAGCTGAAGAAATTGTCTTATCTGCTCCACGAATGCACCCTTGGGAGAATTCTTAAATGCTATTTTATATCCCTGGAGAAGAGTAACGTAGAGACAATGATGAAAAAGGCATCTGGTTTAGATGTGTGTAGTTCTAACCACGAACGTGGGCCGTGTGATCTATGCCTGTGGATAGCATGACTGTGCTGCTCATTAATATTTTATCATAGGTTGCTCCATATCTTATTCAGTGTGTGGAGGCTCAAATGAGACCCAAACACAGTCATTCCAGAACCTCCAGAATAGGTGTTTAAAAACAGTGAGAGGATAGGCCATAAATTTTGTCCCATTTATGAAGAAAGAAGAAAGTCTTTAAATTTATTTGAGTGCTGCCGGCTCTGTCTTCCTGTATGGAAGTAGCACCGGTAGTTTTTCACCAATATGGACTCTCCCAATGACAGGTAAGACAGGAGATACATTCTGAAAATAAGTTTCAAAGAAATCCATCTTGAAAATCTTCAAGAGAATTTTTCACTAACAACTCCCTTTGCAAAATACATCTCTATTTCTGTAAAGCAAGCTACGACAGAGACACTCGGGAGGGAGTGAAAATGTCCAGCCTTCTCTCTGGAATGGCACAGGTTAAATGAAATCTTCTGATAAAGTCATCTTCCAGCATCTCTTCCCTACTGCTTGCTCCTTGTGCTTGTACATAACCATAAAGTGCCTGAGACCTCACTGTCCTTAAAGAAATTACCTCAGTCATGATTCAGCCCCATCTGAAGTATCAACTCCTGATGATTTCAAAATTATCATTCTTGAGTTAGTACTCCAAAATTTAATAAGACTTAAGGCAGATTTAGCTGGCTTAATCTCAAAGTCAGAAAGAAAACCGAGAGAAACAGTTTAAATACACGTTTTCTCTGAGAGGTTCTAGAAATCAGCGTGAAGTCCCAAGGTATGCGCTCATATCCAGTTAGTCAGTGGTTAGTCAGCCAAAACACTTTAAAGCAAGGTGGCACTTTCTGTTTCATTTGTCACAGACTGGGGCATAAAGATGGAAGCAATTTGTTCTTCAAACAACCCCACTGATGTAAGCAGAGAGACCGGTTTGACACACATCATCTTCCAAAATGCAAGGTTCTAAATCATGTTTCATCCCAGCCCCCAAAAGGCATGGAGAAACAAGAGCACTCTCATTACAGACCCACCTCCAATCCCACACGTCTGTTCAGCAGCGTTAATGATCTTCAAAGGCGTGGATTGTGAATAAGTTCAGACATGCAAGCAAGGCAGTCCTGGGAAGCTGAGTGCTAAGACCTGGCAAGAAGTGATTAAATGAATAAACTGTTTTGAGGTGCACTGAGCACCTGCATCATTATTGTCTTCTGTTGAAGTTGGTGCTCACACCTCTCCAAAATCAGGAGCCATGCAATAATTCAGGGCTGAGAAGGTTTATTGCAAACCTGGCCTGGCCTGGGGCCTCTCAGAAGGTGCTGGTCCCTCTCACCCACCAGCACAGGCTGAGAAGCAAAGAGAGCTGTGTCTGCTCTGTGCCATGAAAAACAGAGCAGAGATGCCCTCGCTGGCATCGGCCCCTGCTGAGCCCCGCTGTGGAGATTCAACCCCAGAAGCTGGATTGGTTTGATGCTGTGCCCAAGCGAATTAATGAGGGATTATTTATTAGCCTACTTTCAGTCCTGTGCTGACTCAGCTGTTCAGTTCACCTCCTTACGTGGCACCTGCATTAACTCTGCTGTTGTAGGCACCTCTTCCAGCACATCCCACTTCACCCAGTGTCTGTGTCCCAGGTGAAACCCCACAGGAACTGGTGGAAAAGCAATGGAATGCTCTTTTTGAAGATCTGTTATAGAGGGCTTTTACGTCCACTGTTTACGAAACAAATGCCACATATACAAGGAGCAGAGCTCTGTACCTGTGATGAATGAGAAGTGTTTTATAAAAACTATGCCTCCGTATTTTAAAACAGAAAACACAATTCCCTGTTGCTTTCTGCTACTGTTCTTGCTTTAATATACATTCTCTGCTGAGTTTTCTCTTAAATATTTTTTTGGAAAATGATGACATGAATTCAGCTTGATGTTAACATTGCCATTTTTGTTACAAATAACCAAAGACTGTTGGTTTGAGCCACTGCGCTACAATTCAGAATGTATCAGTCTATTTTCAAATTCCACAACATATTTCTTGCATGACCCAGAAGAATCCACAATCTCTTTGTGCCTGTCTTTCCATCCATAAAATAATGAAAATAACTTTCCCTTGTCTTCTCTGTGTTGCCTTTTTTTGGAGGCACGATACAGCACCTATTTTAACAGGTCTCAGGTGCTGTCAGTAGAGTTTCTCTGGTGGGTAAGAGCCACACAAAACACAAATAAAATTCTTCCAAATGGCCTTTAGTAGGTATTTTTTAGTATGGTATTATAAAAATTTATAAAGCCAGTCAATGCTTTAGGTTTTCTCATAGTAAATTGACAACCCTGAAACTCACTCATTAAAATGACATGCTGTTATTTTTGAATACTCGTCCAAAACTGTATTATTAAAAAACTCTGCATTGTAAATACTTGTCAGGACTGAATTCATTGTCCAACTCCACAAAGACAGCAGATAAGACACAGCAGATAAGAAAACTGAAACCGTGGATAGAATATTGATTTTGAAACACAGGAAGAAACAAGACAGAATGTGATATAGTACCTTGGCAAGAAAGCAAAGACACAGGTATCTCTACATCTGCCAGCAAAGGAGAGTGAAAGTTTGTTTGTATGGATCCATTTAGTCCTCCCAATATCCTGTCCAGAAGTGTTTCCTCAGGGCTACGAGTTCCAGCACCCAACCTCGTACACTGGGCGTACGACACGCAGTCCTGGAGGTGACATCCATTTGTGTGCCCATAAAGAAATGTGATGAATTATGAATATATCTGCCCTTTAAATAGTTAATTTTCAATGGTTTTGAGAGACAAACAGTCACATTACACACTTCTACAAACAATACAGATCATTCACACAAAACCCCTTCAATTTACAGTGACAACTTACAGGGACATGGCTGCTGCTTTTAACTTCCTTAGGATTTTTACCAAATTGTTGAAGCCCAACTGTCTTTCTTTTCTCTCATGCAGAAAGATTTTAAAAATAACAAAACCCAGCTATGTCGCCAGCTAAAACAGTCTTCAGACTGAACTAGTTCAAATGATATGATACTTCCACTTAACTTAGCTCTCATTCTATTTTTATCTAAACCACTTCATACAATATTCAAAACATAAAAATACGATCAAATTAGAAACTTAAGCATGCCATGTGGGAAGCCTGAAAACATGGGTTACATTACCAGGTGAAGTTTATTTCTGTCTTCCTTCCTATTCAGTCTTTTTTGCCGTCTTCTGCTGTGCTACATTCTGCAAAGAACACACTCACTAACCAAGAGACATGGAGGAGGAAGCAGCAATAAGGGCAAGTGAGTAAAAGAATGGTAATTAGTGCCATTATTATCAAATTAATTAAGTATAGAGTTGGGCAGAGGGCTCTCATCAGAACATACAGCTCCACCAGATTTAAGCCAGTTGCAAAGTTAGACTGATTTTATTATGATTTTGTCTGGATGTTTTGTTTTGAAACGCTTCCCCTTTGAGTGGACTTGTGTTGTAGAACACAGTAACACAAAGCTGGAAACTCCTCAGGATCTCTTCCCTTTTGTCTTCTTCTTTGCTCAACACAACAATACTAACTCAGGGCTCATCTTAGACTTGTAAATATAGAAATCCTGGCTCTTGTCTTTATTCCTGTCTCAGCCTCTCTTATTTCTCATCCCTGTAAACAGAGTTCTGCTGGCCAGGGTGAACTTGAATCCGAAAGATCTATCAGATTTTTCCCATTTCCTCTTTATATGGTCAGCATCTCTGCAGCTCTATTCATGTCTTCTTAAGCTTTGCTTTTGTCTGCCTGCCCCACTTCTCCACACCTCCCGGGACAAGCAGCACATCAGCTCTACTCTGCTCTTTGTCAACAACCAAAAGGAGCAGGTAAAGCTTTTGATCCCTAAGCTTTCCGTTAAGAGCAAGTTGGGAAAAAAGGATGCTTTCTGTAGCTGACCTTGCTAAGTCTGGAGACAAAACCCAAAGACAGAGGTGAGTGTGAAGGACAGAACTGGAGGATGTTTGTAGGGGAAGCTGGAGGAAGGGTTTAGGGGAAAAGCCTTCCTGACCCACACAGAGAAAGTGGAGTGTGGTTGAGAAGAGTGACTCTACAGCAGGCGGAAGGGCACAGCTGAGGAAGGCACTTGCATAGAATTAACAGGTCAAAGCTATCCCAGAATCTTGGGGCCATGCACAAGTAATATAATGCCACAGGAAAAGGTCCAATTCAGACTCTGGAAAGCAGCGAGATTCAGGTCAGCAGATATAAGAGATGAGCCCAGCTGCAGCAGCCCAGGAACACCTCTCAAAGTACCTCAAAACATCACCGGTGTGTCTCTGACACACATGAAAGGGCTGCAGATATCTGAAACTTCAGAGAAAAGAACAAGGACTCAGTGTCTTTTCAGAAAAACAGTTGATTGTTTTCTAACATTCAACTCAAGACTTTGAGTCTGGCAGTACCACGAATTGCCAGCATTTGCAATACCAAGAATTGCAACACCCTTTTAGCCTAGTGTCACGTACCTACTGCTTGGTATTTCCCCAGCCCTGCAGTTTCTGCTTTCCTTCTTCTCTACTGGACTTTGCTCACTGCATCAATATCGGCATTGTGAAGCCCAGCTGGGGAGCTCTGATTCTCTGCTATGTCCCTGAAAGCGATCACTCCCTCCATGAAGAGGTCAAGCATTTTTGGTCCTGAAGAAATCGCAGCCAGTGGGGGAGGAGGGAGAGAGAATTTGCCTCACTATCCAAATAAATCAATCTGAAAACCTCAGAGTGGGAGTTTCCCATTATCACACCATTTTAAGAAGCACCAGACCCGAAACGAGGCTGCTGTGAGGAGAGAGAAGAGGCTACAACCAGAAGCAAACAGGACTTTCAGCTGGCAGGAGGAAGCACGGAAAGAGCGACACTCACACGCGATGCAGAGCCTGCTGAAACCAGAGCCTTTCCAAGCACTGTCAGCTTTGGGCTCAGCACACCCAGACGCTTTTGCCAAAGCGAATAATGCTGCACTGTTTTACAAAATCATGAAAAACAAGTAGACACTGCAGATTGTAAGAGATGAAGAAAAGATAATGGCAATTAACCACACAGAAGAGATCAGCTTCTGTGGACAAAACAGCAACTGGATTGGCAGCAGCTTGCTCAGAAATGTGCTACAGATGTACTTCAGCATCAGGCTACTGAGATTCTGTCACCAATGGCTTTTTGGAAATAAAACAAATCAATAACCAAGAAATTACACTCTACATCAGGTTTAGGGGAATTCCTCTCCCTGTGTGGAGGAGGAATACACAATCATCTCACGCTGGTTTGGGATTTCTAAACACAGGATGAAATGCCACTCATATCATAATACTCACAGAGTGGAATTACTGTTTAGTGTCATTTTAGAGCACATGACAACAGCATTAACAAGACAGCCATTACCACTGGCTAAGCTCCATTTGAAGTCTTTCTTTTTAACTGCCTAACAGTGGCATGTTATTTCATATTAATTAGCAGTATTAAGCAAATGACAGTGCATGGAACAGGTTCAGGGTAGGTGGGGGTCTGAAAATAAACAGCTTTATATGCAACCAGCAATCATTACTTACACAAGATTGGCCCCCAAACTATAATAACATACCAAATATTCAGAAGAAAAAAGTGGAGATGTAATTGTCACTTATGGATAAATGTGTTTTGGTTTTAAAAGAGCCTGAATGACTGCGAGGGATTATGTCAAATCACGTTGCAGCTGTAATATTTAAAAAGCTCTAGCTGCAATATTCTAGATTATAAATTACGTTTGATTTCATTTTTATCATTCTGAATGGATTATGATTGAAATGAGTATGTAAAGTAATTGCCCATGTAGGCAATGCACCACCCTCCTCCGCCCCTGAGGCCCTTGTAAACAAAACAAGGTAACTCAAGGGAATATTCAGGGAAGAAAAGTTAGTAAATGAAAAATACACCCTTTTGTCAGTGTCTGTAATTTTTCTGTATTCTTTTGCAGCCAGTATCTGCGGCATCTTTCATTAGCAGAACAGTCAGTGTCTGCAGCTATGGGTTGTGGAAACTAATTATTATGTTTCTCCAATAAAAACTTCTGTTCTAAAGGAAGTCATTCAATTGCCACCTATTTTGTACTGATTTACTCTCATCATCATTTTTAAGAAAATCTGCCGTGCCCAGTGAATGCACACATATATTCATGAAATCCACCTGCTCTCTTTACTTCACAATAGGACTGATTTGGCATGTGGTTTCTGTTGTGTTCAGAGGTGTCTCCGTGCTTCATACATTTCATGATAAACACCTTCCAAAACCCTGGCTTTCTGTTTGCTTTGTCTGAGGAGGAAGAGGGGAGAGGGCTCAGCACTCAGATGAGAGCCAGGCTAGGGGCTGATTGACAGTGTAATAAAATATCCCAATCTCTCTTTGTAATCTCACACAGCATAATGTAAGTTGGCATTACTTCCCTGAAATGAAAGCTGTGACTCTTGACTCGGCAGTCACGGCTGCAGCGTGCACACAGAGTGCTTTGGGCATGGGAGGTCGAGCCCTCGCCAGGTTTGCTAAAATAGGGTTTACATAGGTACAAATATTAATATTGTAATACAAATATTTACTAACAACAGCACAGGGAAAAATCAGAGGGCAGAGAGAGAGTGCTTGGTCATTAGGCTCCAGCCTGATTACTAATTTTAGTACCACTGGAGAGTGAGACCAGGCAAGGCAGCCTCGGGGCAGAGGGCTCTCTGGTACCTGTGGGGTGAGAAAGCATCACTGAGGTGTTTGTGGCCATGTAGACACAGGGTGTGACCCCCACAGGGGGGTGGTGGGAGTTAACAGCAGTGACATGGGTAACGAGATGGCAGCACGCTCTTCGGCAGCAGCTCAGATTGCCCTTCTGAGTGATTGCCCCTGTGCTTGAGCCCATTTTGTTCAGCTTTCAGGTGCCCTTGCCCATGACCCAACTCAAACTCTTACAGGAGCTCACAGCCCTATCCCAGCTTCTCCATCTTCTCCACATCAGCGAAGCCAAGGAGAGGCACTTGGTGGGTGGAGGTACCATGATTTACCCCTGCTCTCAGAGAGCAAACGGGGCATCTGTGCCCCTGGGAATGCAGAGGTGGGGGGCAGAACAGCAGCACAAACTGGAGCTGGCTCATGGGCATTTTGTTAAGAGATGGTCTGCAATTTAAACAGGACCTGAAAAGCTCTGGGCAAGGGGATGCAGCATCCAGTTTCCTTGGTAAAGGAATAGACATATTAAGGTTCCTCAGACTTGATAATAAGGAAAGAGTAACCTTTCCCCACTTGCCTTTTTCTGTATCAATCATGGGAGTCCTACACATGACTAAAGCACTGGCAGCTTCATTAGGAACACCAGTATTGCCCACACACACTGCAAACCAAGGAGCTGTTCCAGCCTCGAGAAGGTTTTCTCATTTGTCTACAAGTTACTGATCCGTAATGCTTAGCAGAACATACATGAATGATATCTGCATTTCTGGTAAAGCAAGCAACAAAAATGTAAAATTAATTCAACAGATAAATACTCCTTTTGAAGTCAAGTGGCTGTTGTGTACATTTGTTACCTGCTGTATGGGTTTATTTCCACAGCTCGTGGTTGTTTTGATGCCACAGTTTAACACAGCAATTTGATCGTATCTCAGTCTGTGCCATCCCACAGGTGTATAGGGATTAATAAAAAGAGCCTTGAAATGGAACAAGCATGAACATGCTAGCAGAGCACATGGAATGATTTATGGCTACATGAGAAAATTATGATTTACATGATGTAAGAGACATTTTCTCAGACTCTGGAAGGAAAGGGCAACTAAGATTTTCCTGGTACTTTTCATTTTCTAATTGCTAAGACTCTTCTTTTGAGAGATGTCCACTTTTACAGCTATATCATTGGTTTAACTGACAATCATAACTGTCCCCATAAGACTTCCTGCTAGATAAAATACGACCCAAACCATGGAAAGCAGAAATTACTGTTTTCCACCAGTGCTATAAATAACAAAACTAAGGTCAGCTACATGCACCAATGCAATGCATACAAGCTGGTTATCAAAAGTCACGTCAAGGACATCTGCCCAAATTACATTTAAACCATACCAACTTGGGCAGATTTTCAAAAAACTCCTTTCAAGAACCTGAAATATCCCACCTAGTTAATGTGATATACTTTTTTTTTCCCCCCCAAATAGTGGCCTCAAAGAGAGGGCATGGATGCTGTGGGGAGAAATTAGATCAAGTGCACATTCAAACTTCCTGTACAAGAGCAGATTGGTCATTAGGGCACAACCTGAACTGACAGCTGTCCTTCCATGGACTTCAAGCATGTTTTGAACCAGTCACTAAATCTCTCCAGGCTTCAGTTCTCTCTCCATGAAAGGTGCATACAAGAAACTCCCACCGCACACATTAGGATTGTGTAGGATTTGTAGAGAACACCTTTCAGGACAACCTTGGCTGAACATCAGGCCATGCTTTTCACAGGCTACTGAACAAAAAGTGGAAAACAACACACATTTTTAGGTCATTTGTATTAATAGCAGTTTAATCTAATACTAGCAAGACCTAGAATGCTCTTATTTTTATCTTCCCCATATATATTTTTTTGCTGTGACAATGTCCATCTAAACCTCAAATAAAAGCACAGTTCCACGTCTTTGTTTTGGCTTTAGTGCCACAGACAATGGTCTCGGTGTCAAGTGCCTTATGCTGCAAGACAAACCCTTCTGCTCTGACACTGCACACCACGGAAAAGCAGCGGTGCAAGGCAGCCCAAGGAGGCAGAGGCAGTGATCCAGTGCTCTGTAAAATTAAGAGCGCACTGGTGTGAGAAACCTCCTGGTTGGGAAATTGTCCTGTGAGTTGCTCGGGTTTAACAACCAGTTATATACCCTGCAGCACAAAGTGGAAGCCACCCATTTTTTTGTGTAAAATTATCCCTTTTCATGACTGTTAAAATTGACTGCTAAGAGTTCACTATCGTTGAATTATTTTCATGAGCAATAGGCTTAATTTTTGGCTATTATGTTCCCTGCTGTGCTCAGTTTGGATGCTGCGTGAGTGCTGATTTATCTCTTAATAAGTCTTTATATCAGCGTTTCGCATCAATAAATTTCAATGCTAGGGGCTGCCACAGAAGACAATGGGGGTGAGGTGAGCGAGAATGTGAGGTGTGACCACTTTTGTTAGAATTCGAATTGGAGAAAATCTTGGTCTCTTACATCCTCACATACATTCATCCTTCAAACTGCAACCACTTTCCAAACCCACACCAGTAAATAAACAGCTTGTGTACAGTATAGGTGATTAAAAAAAACCAAAAAACAAAAAACAAACAAACCAAGAATGAAAGTGAAGGGGAGGTAGAAAACACATTGCCTTCCCCCAGTGCTGTGGAAAGCCTGGGCAGGCTGTTCTCTGCTGAATGCTGCTGAGGAGCAGTAGCACATCTGTCTGCTTCACACACTTCTGCAGCCCCCCACCCCACAGCATCCAAGTACATGACATGCTCGCTGTGTGCCCGTGAGGCAGGAACATCCTGCTCTCTCCATTTTCCAGACAGAAGCAAAGGAGTAAGTGATTTGTTCAAAGTCACATGGGAAATCTGTGAGAAACGAGGAATTAAGCCCAAAGCTCTTCAATCTTACTTCATCTCTGGCTGCACTCATGTACAGCGCAGAGCTACCAGTGCATGGGTTAACAGCACATTGCCTCACACTACCTCTGGTCTTTAATGAAAAGTGTTTTAGCAAAGTTATTTCCTATGAGCCTTAATAAAATTACACCAGGCTTATCTGGTTCCCTAATAATCTAATAAGGGGAATATTATTAATTACCAATGCCATGAATTTTACATTGTTTACAACAGTAAACTGAGCACTGAAAATGATGTGGAGTTTCAGCAATACCATAATCACAAACTTCAACTTTGATTTGCCTTTGAACCAAAGAGGAAAACCAAGTTCAAATGTAACTGAGATGTGAGTTTAAACATCCTTGGAATGCCACTAACACATGTCAGCATTTCTGCTCCGACTGCAGCAGCTCTGTGAGGGAAGATGCCTGCCTTCTGCTGCCAACGATGTTGTCTGAATACTAAAAATGCAGAACTAGAAGATGGTCTGATACAGCCCATTCTTGTGACATTCACATTTCATCCAGATAATACTGCTCCTTCCATTGATGTGGCAGCTTCTAACAGAGATGGCAAGGAAGGTACATAACATCACTGCAGAGGTGAGTCAGATAACTGCCATTCCAGTCCTACAAAGCACTGCCTTGAACGTGAATGGGGGAAGCACAAAAGCAGCACATCACAGGCTCCACGTCCCTACGCTGGGTGAGGCCGGGCTGCAAGGCCAGCAACAGCATCACTTAAATCGATCGTGAAGCTGAAATCTCCAAGACTTGCTCAGGTTGTTTTAAAGGCCTCCTTTATCTTCCACTACATTGTAAACTTAATTTCTGTTAAGAAGTATGTATATGAGTTATTGGAGCAAGGCTGGAGACAAAGGGATAGATCACAGGAACTGCAGTAATTTACCACTGTAAATATAAATCTGGTTGTCCTGGTTCTCATCTCATCAGCTGAGACTCAGACGGAGGAGGGGGTCTGACACTAACCCTGGCAGATTTCCAGCAGCCTCACAGTCTCTGGTGTCTCTGGATCTGCCAACTGACTCCATCCCTCGAGTGAGTGCTCACAGGACAGGGATCTCACAGGGATACCTCACCCAGGATACCTCCTTCTAGAAAGAGGGAATGGTAAATCAATAAATACAAAAGCTTCTCTCCAATTTAACTGTGGGAACAGAACCCAACAACAACAGGCTGAGGGAGCTACTCCTGTCAAGCCCATGAATGCCTCATACCCAAAGCCTTGAAAAAACCAGTTCTATCAGGTACTTTTAACAGAAAATCATAGTCTTTGACAAATAAGGCACAGATATCCGTATAGTACAAGCTAAAATTAACCATAGGGGCATTACAGTTAATATAAAGATGCAATTATTCATTGATATTGATTAAATTCAAAATGTATCTATTAGAGCTCTATTAGGCAGGCTGTGACCACCATAAACACACTGTTATCTGCTAAATAAAACCTTATTAGAAGAGTTTCCTACGAACAGTCCTAGGGGTAAATTTAGTTTTCCTCCAATTATCTTAGACATGAAGTTGAGAGTTCAGAGAGGTTTTCAAATGAAAACCTGTTTTAAATTCTCCAGCAGTTCTAGACAGATGTTCATTTTTAAACTGCTATTATCACTGTCCTTTCCTTTAAATAAGTTTATCTTTTTATGACAAAGAGACTTTTCATGAGGGTTTTTGTTGATTTAGAGCTCTATTTCTAAGGGTATTTTTTAATGTAAAAGTGGTTTTCAGGAGTTTCTTGTCCTATATTTAGGAAAACTATATTTGTAGTAGTACATTTACATATTACTACTACCAACAGTACTGTTTTACACATACACTCCCAACTGTCGTGTAGTTAAGCATAACAAAAAATGTTAAAAACTGTATTAAGAAATAAGGGATGTGTGCCTTTCAAAAGGCGTGTTGTGTGTTCCTCCATTTTTTAAATGTGATTACTGAATGTTCATGATATCAAAGGCAAGCCAAAGAAGCACCCAGAGCTTTTCCAACCAGCCAGCTTTCTGCTCTTCGGCGTGCACAAAAATGAGGCCTTCACAGCTCCCACCATGGTGATCCTGCAGGACATGGCACACCTGAATTTCTCAGCCTTGGAGGTTTTTAGTATGATCTAGTCCAAGAAACCAAACCGTTTTACTCCAAGAAATCAAACTGGGTTTAATCTGCCCTTACCATAAACGGCTCTTTTGCCATACGTGTGTGTGCAATGGGCTTGCACGTGTGTACGAGTCAGACACACAAAGGAGTCACCCACCCCACGCCCACATTTATCACAGCAGCCACAGAGAGCTCGAGGGCTGAGCTCCAGCTGGGTTTGTGCCCGCAGCAGCCATGGCTGGCGCTCTCTGGGGGCTGATTTTGGTGGGATGTTGGCCCCCAGCCAGAAGAGGAGATGCTGATCGATGCGTCACCGTTCTCCAGCACTCGGAGCTGATCTGCACCTGGGAAGCAGCCAAGCCAAGGGACCTGGTGGCACTTGGAGGACTGACCAAGAGTGGCCAGGTCCAAGAGCTCAGAGAGGAGGAGCTGCAGGTCCATCCCACCAGGACCATCGGCTCTTGGCACGGTGGGAGGGCTGTTAAAAAGCCTTGGTTTGGTACCAAAGTGGAGAAGGCCAAAATGGTCTGGGGAATGGCTGCTCAGGCTATCACAAAGAGAGTTCCAACTGTCCAAGGAAGACCTTTGTCAAGGGCTTTCTGGCAAAAAGAGGATGATAAGAAAGAACTGATTGTTCAAGGAGAAGCCACACAAAGTCAGATTAGAACTAAGGCACATGCTCTTAGCAGTGAGGTTAGTTAATCATGGGAGAAATTTACCCATTTTGCGGTGGATTTCCCAACACTGGCTAATTCAAAAACCAACATGCAGCGTTTTTCTGAAGCATGTGGTCTTGTTCCAATAAGCAAAGTTAGTGGATACACAGCAAAATAGAAGGGAGTTGCATGACCTGTCTTATGCAGGAACTAAACTTGCTGATCCAAGCAGCCATGCCTAATTTAAACTTTGTGGGAAAAGGGATGGTTTCACAATGTGCAATTAATCAACATCTGTTTACTGAATTGACATGAAACATTTCTATACAAGATACCATAAAAAATTACTGAATTAATCTGATTGTTTTCCATAAAGGAAGTTTCATTTTACTGAAATGTATTGGATTTTTCTTTATGAAACTTAAAGGAACTGCAGAAAGTTCATAAAACAAGAAAATTTTCTCCATCAAATTTTCTCCATTTACAAGAGGTAAATTTTCAGCAGGTCAATACATTTTTAAAAAATTAGATAATTTCTTTTAGGAGGTTATATTTTACCAGAGAAAAATACGAATGAGTAATGGAACAATACTTGATTAAATCCAGTAGAATAAAAAGCAGTAGAATGGGCAACATAATATATGCAGGAGCAGAGCATCTGTATGCCATCTTGCAATAAATATGGCAGGAATAAAACATTAAACAGGCAATGGAACTGGGTGAGGAAGTGTGAAAGACAATCAGGGATAGATTTTTTTGAGAGTTATAGTGTGCATAAAACACGGGCTCTGTGGAGGACAGAAGAGATTCAGACTGGAATTATGTGCAGACGGAAATTACCGAAGGCAGGAAATGCTGCAGCCCTAAGTGCTTGAGACAGGTGAGATGTTATCAAGCAGATAAAGCACAGGAGATGGGGAAAGGCACCACAGGACACCCGAGAGGGTGACACCATCGTTTGCTGCAAGGGGTGGTGACAGGAAAGGGGGCAGCAGGGCTACCACTGCATTACTCTGCTCTAATTTCAGTGTGTGTGTTTGGTCTGTGAGAGACAGAAAATAGCTTTTGAACAATTAATTTCTCATCATATCAATCCAACGACACAGGCCATGGAGAGGTAATTTGGAAGATCTTTTACTGGCACTGGGCCGTGCTGACTCTGCCCTCCCACAGGAGCAGCCGCTCTGGTTTCACGTGGCTGCCACACAACCCCGAGCAGTGACAAATCTGGTGCCCAGCTTTGATGAGCTCAATAACCACAGCGGCGGAGGGGGAGCCCAGGAGACCCCAAAAGTGTCCTGCTGTAACTCACTCTGCAATGTGGAAAAAACATTTCCATTCACCAGCTAAGCTATCTGCCCAGAGGAAACAACATTGCTTCATGGAGAAGGGATGAAGTATTTTACCTCTTCCCTGGGAGAAGGGAAAGAGTCTGGATTCAGTCCTGTGCCTGAAGCAGCAATTGTACTGGGACAGACTGTACAGTTATAGCCTTGTCCTACCCAGTGGCAAAAGAAATTGGCTTTTCATTTTTAAAAAAAAGAGCTATTTGTTAATTTTTTTAGCTTCTTAATAAATACATTTCACTCGTCTGAACAATAAGATTCAGTAAGTTACCACTAGCCATGTTATCTGAACAGTTTAATTTTATGCCACAAGAAACACTTGCATCTGCTGGTTAAGATCTGGGATTTCCACTTAGCACCTCGTGAAAAAAGTTACCTGGAGCTGAAAGAGAGACCAAGAATTTCTTTTAATGAAATATTAATACAAATTAATTCAGTGGTAGTAGTTATTGTTATTGAGTTCATTCTTCAAAATGCCAGTTTCAATTCACCATCCCGGTGTTTTATTACTGAGCTTTTACAGGGCTTGTGCAATGAATTACAGCAAACTCTCCACAGGACAAAGATGTGCTGTGTGAAATACTCCTCCTTGTAAAAGTCTGAAGTGCTCTGTTTACAAAATTGCACCTGATGTTTCCATGTGCTATCTAGATCCAAGTAAATCTGTGCTGTAGTTTGAAGGTTTCCTGGTTTAATGTAAACTTGAGTCATGATCACTAAACACCAGAGTTTTGGATAACTGAAAGACCAAAAGAAATTACAGAGCAGCTTGGGGGTTTTAAGCGTGTTGCACATGGCATTACCCTCCCTCAGGCAGCCACAGGCCTGTCCCTGGCACTCATCCCCATCCATCTCCTCGGCTCACACAGGGGCAGTGCGGGCCGGGGGGATGCAGGGGTCACTCAACACCTCGTGGGTACCAACCCCGAGCGCCGCCGGGCCCGGGGCCAGGAGCCGTGAGCAGCCTTGGCGGAGCAGCAGCTCCTGCCCCGCTAACGAGTCCCAGCTGGGGAAGGGGTGACCACCTCCACGCTGAAGTCATCTCCATCTGTGCCGAGTTTGCTGTTGTGTCTGAGAAAGTCCCGAGCCACAGCTTTGCTCCCTCCGCCTCATCAGGGCTGGTGGTTGCTTTTATCAGTTCTGTCACTGACTCATTGTCTGGCTGGGGAAAATTAATTTCATTTTGTCTGTGCTTCAGTTTTCCCCATTGCAAAAGAGCAATAAACTGCTTTATGTACATGTGCACACCAAATACTGCACACACTCTCACCGCTCAAAGAGGGGTTTTTATCATGTTTTGTGTGTTGAGGTCCTAACGTCAGCGTTTTACAATAAACACTCTTTCAAACTTCTTGGCACACATTTCCATACACTGATAAGTTGCCCAATAGCAGCGGTCTAACCCTTCCAAAGCGTAAGATTCCAAGGTAAAAGAAAGGTTATTTAAACATTAGTAAATACAAAAGTGACTAGGAGGTGAGGCATGCTCAGATCTAACTATCATAGGTGTAATGTTTTTGTTAAATGTAACATCACGTTATGTAGGCATCTCCAGGCACTCTGAAGACAGAGCACCACATTTACTCTTTCAGCTTCACATAAATAGAAACTTTATGCAAAATATTCAGAGGGAAAATTCTGGTTACCACTGGCTATTTCTTATTTTTAAAAAAAGTAATTAACCTTTTTTTCAGGATGAATGTTTTCTTCATTGGTGATGCTGTTTTCCAACTTGTACAAGAGGTTAGAGAACAGATGCTGCACTAATTTCTCACTTTTTCTTAAGATAGGGGAATTTAGAGACAGTGTTTCTAAACTAATTGGTCTAATCACAGTTTCTCAATTTTTATTTCACATTTCTTGTATGTCAGATCTGAGGGTGATTATTCTGTGTTACATATGCATTTGGTGGAAAGAAACTTGATAAGTGATTCAAAAAATTCTAGACATTCCTTCATAGTGTGAATTTCAAGTTGATTAAAAACAAGTTTTGAAAAGTCAATAATTTATGATTCTAAAAAAGTCAAATAGCCAGGCAAACACTCAGATAATACTTGCCTAATCTATTTTATTTATTTGGGTATTTATATGGCAGTGATTAACCCTGACATCATTAATCTTGAATGAGCAAGGAAATGTTTAATTTTCATTATTTTGCTTTCAGTGTTTGCTTCTGCTTCTGCAAACATCTCAAGACATTTAGCATCTTGCAAATGCTTTGGGAAATAATTTGTTGCTAATGACTCGGACAGATTTTTTGGTTTGTCTCCATTAATGACCAGGAACTCCACAACTGGAGAACAAGGGCAGCTTTCCAGTGTCGCTGGCAGTGCTGGGACACCTAAAGCACCTTCCCCTTGGGGTCACGTTTGGAGAGCTCGTCACACCCTGAGGAAACACCTCAATCCCACGGGTACTCTGTGAAATTCAGGCAGCCCAGCTAAGCCGGTCGTGTCTCCTGTAACCACCAGGTGCCTTTATCAGCCACGTGGTGCTTGAACAACCTTTGAGCCTTCCCTGGCAGCTGATTTCCACTGGCCTTTGGTTTCAGCCCAGTATTTTTTCCTGATGATAATTACTTCAGATATTATTAACCTTGCTGTCTGAAGGGGACGTCCTGTACAGTATTCTCTCAATAGACCTGATGAAAGTCCCACTGAAGCCAATGAAGAAATTCCCATTGACTCTGTACTGGCTGGAGGCCAGGAAAACTGCTCTGTGCTGTTATTTTTGGTACTATCCATGTTGCTTCACCTTTTATAAATTGCATATTATTCATTCACCCAGGAACTTCAACTACAGAATTCAGCCACACAAACAACTCCAGGTGTCCAAGAAACTCAAAGACAAGAACTGACACCCTGACTTTTCACAGGAACTGGTACAAGACACTAAGCTGCTTAAAATAAAATAAAACAAAACACAGATGCAGCAAACCTTCAGGTCTGCAGTTTTCATGAGAGACAGTTGTTGATATGTGTATCCCTAATTGCACTGGGATTCACCTTTCTAGTGGTGTGGCAAGAAAAAATTGTATTAAATAAGGAATGCAGCTTATGGAAATATTTCCTCATGGGATAAGAGTATAAAGGAAGGCTGGAATCTACATATACACAGAGGAAGTGGAAACCAGAAAGAAAGGAATGAGAAAGAGCAAAGCTGGAGTACACAAGCTGGAAGTGATGAATAGACAAATTTGAGAGACAATGTAAGGACTGAGTGTGAACCAGTAAATGTACCTGTAAGAATAAATGGTGTGTTACTCTATTTGACCCTCATCCATTTGACCCCCATTTCTTCGTCCCTTCCCAACAGGACTAGGCTTTGTGAACCCAGTCTTGTTATTCTACGCAGGCTGAAAGCTCTGGGAGTAGTTCAACTGTTGTATCCTCGTGGTAGAGCTCACGCACAGCTGTGTCTGGGTCCCAGCTGTGCTGAACCCAGGCACATTCCCAGACCTGCCAGCTCTCCCAGTGTGGATCCTTGTCTGCTGCTTACAGAGGAAAGCTCTCTCTGCTGCTCTGAGCAACGGCTGAGCACACTTTTCCAAATGCTGGATATCTGGGATCCTGAACAAATGGCCGTTTCACGGGAATGCTGAATCACACACGCGGGGAAACCGCTGCACTCACTGCCCACAGGCTCGCGAGGCCGCGTGCGAATGTGCAGCAGGTCTGCCCCAGCCGGGATGTGTCGGATTCGCCCTGCACGGATCCATCAGCTGTGCAGCAGCCAGCTCTGAACGTGATGCTGTTGGACCTGCAGTGCTGCAGGTACAGCTGAGCTCGGCTCAGCCCAAGGGGGCTCCAGCATTGCCTTTACCTCGGCCTTTCTGAAGCACGTGATTCTCCTCCCCTGTATATTCCTTGATCCCTGGTTCACAAACCCTCCTTTGCTTTGCTCTGTCCTTTCTAGGCAAGCATTTTCTTTTTTTCCAGCTGATCCTGCAGCTAAAAACATTCCTGCTATCAATACAGCAAAGCCCTCAGTGGCTGCTCCCTTTCTCAGAGATTATTTGCATTCCTGCCTAGCTGGTATCTGTGGTACAAGACCAAGCCTTAACACACAGTCTTGTAATGCAGTTTCCAGGGGAATTACCACCTTCCAAATAGCTGAGGACAAACCTGGAAGTTATGTTTATTTAACCAACAGCTGTCCATTGCTCAGACTGGAATAGGTTCTAATGTTTACTGACCCTCCAATATCACTGTGAAATGCACAGCCTGTGGATAATCACACATCCACAGGGGAAAATGTTATCACACTGGAGCTTCATAACATCAGGCAGACCTCACAGGTAAATACAATCCTGGACACACCATGCTATCATTACGCTAAAAACTCAATGTCAGATTATCATTACTACATTATAATTCCTCCTGGCATGGGAACTGATCTTGTTCCACTTAAGCCAGCTTGAGTTTTGCTACTGAATTCAATGTGTGGAAGCAAAAACCCAGAGAGGAAACACAATAAAAAAAGGAAGAGGAAGACGATTTACCATTGAACACACAGTAAACTCTCAGTTTTTCCTCTCTTCAAGTGCAATTGTTCAGGATGGATATTCAGAAAATCTGTATGACCTCAATGAACTTCCAGACTCTCTGGGCACCAGAAGGATCCTCCTGGTGACCGACAGGAACATCCTGCCTGCTCTGCGGGCGTTTGCAGGAGTTCTGTTCCAGCCTTCTCGCGCTCCCCTCGAGACTCATCTGTCTCTGCCACGAGCAACAAGGGAGACAGAGCAGCTGGGGAATCAATAGGGACAAGCTGAAAGTTATTTACAGATGTTCGCTGAGAAAATGGGAAACCCGCAGAGCAGGGCAGCGCGTGCGACTCTGCCTCAGAGTGAGTGTTCTCCTGTAATTAGAACCCAAAGGTTTTACACTGATTTTCAGCTTTTGCTGTGAGCAACAGCACCTAATCCCAGCAACTGCTGCCCAGATATTCTAATATTCCTGACTTGGAGATTCTAGACCCTCAAACCAAATGCAAAGGAAAAGCACTATGGCACAGTTCCAATTATCTGCAGACACAAAATCTACAGCATTTTCTGCTCGTCAGTTTGCCACAGCACCACAACAATGGTTTCAGAGGAACACAGGATGTTTATGAACCTTGGCTGAGAGCAACTGAGTTACATCAGCCTTAGCGCTGTGTTTAGTAAATTCAGCTAAATCCGAAATCTATTTTTAAATTTACTGATGATTCTGACCACATGTCTCCTTGCTTCACCCACTGCACCAGCCTCCAGCCAGTCTGTGATTGTTTAACCTCTGACAAATAAACAAGCAGAACTGAATCATAATTACATCCACCATCATTACCACCAGCCCCTCCTGGATGTCAGGTTTGGGAGTATGACACATCAATACTGCCCACAGATGTCTATTTGTTTCTAATCTTATAATTTAAATTGATCACTTGAGTAAAATTACACAAGAACATATTGTACTTGCAGGATGAAAGATCTGAGCAAATCTATGGCCACTGTATCCTTAACAAATTGCCTATCAATTAGATTTGTAACATCACACTTCTCACTACAGCCCGTAATTGAATTCACACTTTGGAAAAACAGTCCCTGCTACCCAGTTCAGAAAACCTAGTGCAATTTCTATTTTAATAGTTCTTCTCCTGCTCATAGAAAATAATTAACTCAAAAAATTATTACTCCTTACATCAGACAGATTGAAACAGAGCAGCTTTTAAATTTATCCCCCAACTATTCGGTGTTATAGTCCAACCGCAGTTTGTTCATACAGGACATAAATCCACATTATAGTGACCAATCTGAACAACAATTTTGACTAAAGGAGGGAGCAAAAATATGAAAACATGTCAGAAAAACAAAACTGAATATTTCCATAGAAATAGGCCTCAATTTTAGGACAGTTGTTTAACACAGAATAAAATTGGAGTGTGCCCCTGGCACCAACCTTTCCTTTGTACAGGTGGTTCTATAACTCCATGCGATGTTTCTGCACCAGCATTTTCACGTCATTCAAAAACAATTTTTTGTTAAGTGTTGTGCTTCCAAGACTGGCTTTAATTCGCCCTGTAATGCCTTCACAGCAGGCTCTTGCTCTCAGACTTCTATTAAGACTGTAATTAATTCTTCTGTTCTAACTGCTCCATAGATATAATTTATTTATGGGTCTAACATTTTCCTCACATCTGAAATTAGATTTGCACCTCTTTTGTTTTTCCTAAATCTTCCCTTGATCCTTCTCAGTATATATGGCTACTACATTTTGCATTTTTATCTCTGACACCTTCAGAAAAGGGCCCTGGTACAGAACTTCTCTAGTCGAGTGAGCTGTGATAGTGTCACCCAGAGTAAAGGTCTGTACTAGGCACTTTCTCTGAAAGGCTGACTCACTGCTATCATTTGCCTTTCCCTGTTTTAACTTGTCTTGAACAACACATTAATATTTCTATTCTCACCAGATGCCACTCATTTTCATCGGTCTTTTCTAAAAATTGGAAAAGGATGTCGGAAATGCACATTGTGCCTTCCTGAACTTTCAAAGCAAGGGAATATCAGGACCTCAGTATTTTTAAAAAATCAGTAAATAATCACTGTGGTGTAACAGATTTATTTATTTTAGCCACTACTTCAACTAATTGTGCTAAGTGGTTTAGGACTTTGTACTCTCACAAAAAGCCAGCATATCCCACCCAAGCTGCCCAGCCAGCACATCCACACATCCTGACACAGCTCAAAGGTTCTGCTGCAGCCCTCCCTGCTAACCAGGATCCTCGCAGGGAGATAATCCCCCCAGATAATCCACCAACAGAATGAGCCTTGACTGTTTCTTTCTTAAGATCAGGAGTGTGTATGTCCCCTCAGATTCACTTGTTTTGCAAACAGTTCTACAGACGAGCATGGGAAGCACCGATTTTCCAGACAGTGATTTCTGCAGCCCCCGTTTACGAGCAAAGACAGCGGGGTCCGAGGGAGAACAGAGCTGTCCATGAGTGAACAGCCACCTTTGTCTCTCCAGCTGTGTCCCAGGCATGCTCTGTGAACCACACATGCAGCTCCCCTTGGCCATTTGTGCAGCGCGTGGCACAGCCATGCCTGGAGACTCCAGGACCTGTCCTCACCTTATTATCCGTGTAAACTGGTTTGGTCCATCTAGGAAATGCTGCTTGCACCCTGCATTTCCCTGACAGGCACACTAGTGCTGATCCATTACTCTCTGGTCAGCACAGTTGGTACTGGAAAGCTAAAACTACCCCCACTGAAGAGACAGAGCAGGAAACATTATGCCTTTTTTTCCCAATAACAGGTGTTATGCAACTCCACCAGAAGCATTTCCTTGGAAGTCTCCCTGTTGTGTCCTCACACGCTGTCTCTGCCTCAGCCAGAATTCTGCCCTTCCTAAACATTACCTACCCAGGAGCTCATACAAGCACAGCTTCTTCTGTTTCAGGGGTGGAGAAGAGAGCTCTGGAACGCCAGTGCCTGGCTGTTGGAATACCTCTCATCCTCACCCGCTTACGTCTACTGAAGAAATGATCCTCTGTGTCTTTACACATTATGTCAGGGCACAACTGACAATATTATGGGAATTAGGTATGTAGTGTAACAAGAGTTATGTTTGCTGATCATGTGTTAAGAAAACAGGAAAGTCACTTGGTTCAGTTTCAAGTGTGTAGGCAAACCAAGAACTTACTCCTGTCAAGCAACCGTACCATGAGCAGTCTGCCACGCATGGGAAACCAGGCAATGCCACAATGATCCGGAGTCTCCTTTCCAGATTTATGTCACATTTATTCTCTCAGCTCAGAAACACATTCGGTTCACAGAAAAAAAAGACAAGGCATGGCTTTAAATGACTCATTTATACCTCATCCATACTCTGCTGCTCTGCGGTGCTTCTTTTTCCTAAAAGCAGCCACTCCATTCAACTCAGAGCCTGTTTTACTCAGAGGCCTGCCAGGGCTATTTTCCTCCCCGAGAGCAGAGCCCCTGGAGAACATTTGCATTTTGAATCCAACCAGACATTTCCTTGATGAGGGAACCACAGTGAAGGAGCAGGGTTGTAGATGGGTGTCAGAGAAAACCAAGGAGCTCTCTGGAACGTGCTCTGGGCCAGGAGATGGAGTTGGCTGCCCCTCAGCTACAAGACCTCGCTCACGACAGTGGGGAGAAGAAAACCAAGCGAGAGTGTCAGAGGGAAAGGAACATGGGTCTGGTGCCCCAAATTAAATGATATTGCTGGCAATCCCGCTAAGAGAACTGGATCAAGAAATCCACCTGATTAGGGCCCAGGAGCTGCTGAGGAGCCAGGGGCAGGGTTGAGCTAGTGAGCAAGGCAGCAAAAAAAGGCTCTACAATAAATTCAAAAGGGAACGGGCGGAGTGGGGAGAGTTTCTAGATGTCTGTGTGTAGAACATGCAGCGGTGACAGTGAAAACACGGAGTCCTTTGAAATGCTGAATCACTTGTGATGGGGGAGGTGAGAGTCCATGATACATATTCCAAAAGGAAATAGAAAAGGAACAAATAATTTTTAAAAATAGAACCAGAATAGAGGTAAATATTGGCTTCAGATAAATATGTCTATGAATAGTTCTGTAGAGGAGAGCATATCTAGAGATAAAAATGCCCTTGAGTTCAGCCTTGGTTTAGGACATTTTAGGAAAGCACACTGTGATTTCCAGACATTTATCAGGTCTGTACCTCAATGTCCTGCCAGAATTTCCCAACCAAATCTCTCTGCAACCCCAGCACTTGAAACAGGTGAGTTCCTACAGAATAAAAGGGGAAACAGAATAAATCTTTCCATTTTATTCATTTCTTTCAACCTTATTCAGTTCTTTAAACACCTGTGATTGAAATTCCTCACAATCACTTAAATTCAAGTAGCAAGAAAATGGTACTTCTGATTAGAAAAGCAAATAGAAATAATTAAATGTGAAAACATGTATTAACTGTCATTATTCTTGACATGGGAAAGAGTCAGCGCCACCTGAGAACTGGTGTATCCAGCCATTCAAAATGCATCATTTATCCAAGCCAGGAATGTCAAAAATAATCTCTCCACATATTCAGCTACACAGACTTTTACATAAATCATTGAAGATATCACCCTAAGGGAACTGAGGATGAGTTGCCAATTTCATTCTGTAGCCTTGCAACAAAACTCTCTCAAAATGAATTTTGTCAAATCCTGAGATCAAGGGCTGTTTGGGAAAAGCACAGTATTTTGCTGTATTCTTCTCTTCCCACTTGTGCCAGAAGAGATTTCCAGAGCACACAAGTTAGATAAATAGCTGCACCTGAATCCAGCACAAATGCCAAAGCCTGTTGAATTAATCCAACCCATGACAACTAAATTAAGGAACTTTGCTGTCCACAGAGTGACAGATGCATGGACTGAATCAGGACCCAGATTATCAGTGCGGCGCTGTGCTAGCAAACCAAGGCGAACAGGTTGTGTTACAGGCACTGCGAGAAAAGCCCAACTCCTGCACTCCCCAGCTTTAAAGGACGGATTCTCGGGATGCTGGGGGACACACTGGTGCCAGGAGAAGCAGCCCAAGGAAACTCCCCATGCCAAAGACCAGAACTGGGAATTCACCACACAGCATCGGGGAGGGAGGAACAAACACTCAGCAAAGGCTCCCAAACAAATGCCACTGAACTTCCAAACAAATCTGCTCTGACTGCATTGCAACCTTCTGTGATTACCATCCATGAATATTGTATCAAATGAAGATTGCTCACTGGAACACTGAATTTTAAAGGAATGTTGCACAGTAGCTGAGGAAAGTGAACTATGAATTTTTAATTTAAGCATTCACATCAGAAACAAGCCTCTCAAAGTTTTGGGTCTTCCAATCAGATAGACACTTGGGGTGACCTGTGAGTACAAGTAATACAATTTTAATTTCAAATGCCAAATAAGAACAATGAATGCTGACAAGCAACAGACCAAGAATTAATAGACAAGGCTTGTATTTTTCCTGACACTAAAATATTTGAATTTTAATGGCATAGTATTTTTAATCTTTTTTTGTTGTTGTTTTTAGCAGAAAAAAAAATACAAAAAGAATTCAAATTCTATCACCTGCTGCCAGCCAGATGTAGTAATTTATGCAATCCCAACCCACTCTAACTCCTGCTTACACCACAAGAAGTTGATCCAGCCAATTCAAGCCAGTGACTTAAGAGAAGGGGGATCCAATGATACCATTCCTGGACAAATAACAGAACTGCAGCTCCATGGCTAACTCCAGGAACAGCGAATCTTTCCCTTCTATTGAGCCCCAAACATGTCCAAACTTCACTAGACCTTAATGAAGCTGAGTCATAAACCTACATGAGAGCACGTGTATCAACCTTTCCCCATTTGGGACTTTGCCATTTTTGCGACATAAAATTTTTGTGTATCATACATGGCAAAAAATATATATATTCACCAAAAAATCCACATTTTAGGTTACACCACACTGAAGTTTCAGAAAAGGAATTCAGTCAAGTGTGCTAAGCATCTAAATTTTGGGAGCTATTATAAAAGCATCAATGAAGCACTGAAGACAGTCATTATTAATTAAGGAAATAATTAAGAGAACATGTGCACAGAACTTAATGATAATCCCAGACATTGTCTAATTGATACAAGAACATGTTATAAACTTGATAACACTCCTGTTAATAATAACAGCACCATTTTGTCATGTACAGCTAAGAGCATTAACTCCCTGTGTGGCTCATTGGAAGTGCTCTCTCCAAAGTCGAGCTGAGAGGAAAAAGAACAAGAGGAAGAGAAGACAGAGAAGGAAAAAATCCACAGAGATGTTCTTGCGGAGGTCCTGCTGAGCTGGAGAGACTCTGTGTCACCCTAGAGAAGTGATTCCCGTGCCCCAGTGAGGCAGAACAACACATTTCAAATCAAGTGTGGGGCAAAGGCAAATTTCTGTTCACTTTTTTGCAGCTGTGCTTTCAAAATAACTCTCTGCAGACAAGAGCACCATGGCAAGGGCAAGAGGGAGGGAGGATTAACAGCTCTGACCAGGAAGAGTTGAAGCCAGAAATCTGTAGAAACCCAGTGGGGTATCAGTGACAAAAAAAAGAGATCAAAAAGCACTATGACAAAATGTCTGGAGTATCTAGGCCAGAATGAGGGGAAAATGATCCATATGGAATCCTCATAAACTCAGCCCATTCTTCATGTCTGGGCTCCTAAGGGCACCAGTGAGTTAGACAGCAGCTTTTACATGTTTTAGTGATTAAAAAATTAGATGGATTGTCAGTGGCTGGACAGGTATGAATCAGTCTGCAAACATCAAGACAGAGTCCTTGTGAAAATCTCATCTTCTACGAGGCTTCAAGATTATTTAACATGCCAAGACATATGTCTTAGGCTTCCAGATTAAAGCTGCCATGACCTTTGCTAAATATCAACTTTCGTTCTGCTCCTTTATTCATGTGGTGACCCATGAAAACATCAAACCTTTCTTTCCTAAACAGCAAGTGCATAATACCTGCTTTCCACTGCCACACGTCTTCTGTCACTGTCACTCTTGAATAAATAAATGAATAATCTTTCTCTTACTCAGTCTCCTACAATAAATACCCCCAAAAATGTTTGCTAAGAGCTACAATAGTCAGAGTCATTTCATGCTAATATTTCATGCTCTGATTATCTCTTTTTCCAATGCATTACCTTTTAAAAAAATAACCTGTTCAACAGCACTATATACTGTTCATTTATGTCTTCTGACTGTTCTGTGCTTATTCATGATACTGTTCTTTATTTCTTTGGTTGATGACACTGTCATCTGTCACCTCATCTGCCATTTACATCTCATTAATATCAATTGTGCCCTCAGGGATCAGTTTTGTCATCAGAAAATGGCACAGAGGGTCTGCAAATGGAAGAAATACCAAGCATCAGTGCCAAAAATAGCAGCGAGGCATCTCATCTCTTTTTCCCAGACCCCACAGATGCTCCTGTGTATAATCACAGCACATTGACATCATTCTGGTCACTAAGGTATAAGGAAGTTGTATTTAATAATCACACAGTTTTTATTGGAAAATTAACTAAGTATCAGAACAGCGAGCTGGTACTGACTGCAACCCACAGCCTCCCAGTGCCCAGGACCTGGAAACACAGAAACAGAAGTGACTGAAGAGAAGGCTGGATCATCCAGAGTGAGGGAGAAGCACAACAATGCAACCACTACTCGAGGCTACTCTTCAGGTCTTCACTGCCCAAGAAAAGCCAGGTGGGATGTGATGTGGCTGTTCCATGTCTACAAACCATGAAAAGTCTCTACATTACGATACAGAGACGCTCTTGGGAAAGAAACCCAAATGCTCCAAGCACACCACTGCAGCACTGCTGCCAGTCCCACCCACTGGAGAAGGTGTGAGACAGGCTGCCAGGTCAGCTCCAGCCCCAGGACTGACACCTGATGGGTTGAACACTGCACGTTTTCCTACTGAAGAACCTTGTGAGCTTTCCTGCAGTGGAAAGCTTTGGGTTTGTACACCTGTGTGACTTTGGGAGATGCAGATTCAAGAAAACACTGTGAAACACCTGCTAAAGCCTTGCAGCCTGCTGGGCCCTCACACTCAAATGCTCTTGAGTGTGTCCTGCTGTGCTGCAGGAGCTCCAGCAGCACATTCAGCTCCTTCTTTCTGCTGATTGGTATTGATGAAACATAGATCACAACTGGAAAAAATCATTTCCCAATGATTGTCCATAATGTGGCACTGGGAGAACCCTGTGAAAACCACAGCTGTAACAGCAAAATTTTATGTTCAATCAAAGCTACAGTAATGTCACTCTCATTTCACATTGGACAGTGCAGCCACACAATAAACCAACTTTTAAACTACGGACATGCTTGGTTCATTTGCTCGCAATTATATTCAGTGCAAATATCTCGTCCTCTTGGCTGCTCAGTCACTTGCCTCTGCACGTTATTAGCCTGAGCTCTGGCTGAATCCTCCACTGAGTCCCAAAAAATGCAGAGCAGCAGTCTGCACAGACATCTGCCTAACTGCAGAGAAACCAACTTGCGTCCTATTTTATTGCAAATAATGCCTCCCAGATTTTCCAAGAGGTGTGTATTTCATACATCCTCCACTACTCACCTCCACCTCCAAAACCTTTATCCTGATTTCACTCATCAGCGTCTGATGTCTTTATATATCACATTAGCATCTAGCCTGCCTCATCTTTTCCACTCCAGTGGCCGTAAATCTCATTGTGCTGCTGCAGTTTATCCATGAGGCCCACACCTTCCATGCTGCAGCATCGAGATGACCGCTCATCCAGATAATCCTGGTCAGTCCTGTCACAGCTTTGACAACAGACGACTGTACCTGTCACATTAGATAAGCCATCCCATTTGCTTCCCATTAAACAGCAGGGCAGGACATAGATATCATCTGTCACACGAGGAGCCCTGGTGAAAAGACAGCTCTATCACACACAGCACCCATGAAACGCAGAGAAAGCCCAGCAGCTGGAGGAACTGTATTTTAATATTTCAGAGATTCCCCTTCTGAATAAAAATTGTGACAAAATCACACACACACACCTATAGGCACGGTCACTTTCCTGAGAGGTGGCCTGTTCTTGCCCTTGCTCCTGGTCAGCCGTCTTGTTCCATCAGAAACCCTCTTAATATGACAAGAAGTTCAAAAGATGAGAGGAATCAGATGCAAATCTTCAGCCAAGTGACAGGCTGTGCTCCTTACAGCGGCTTGAACAGAAAATGGAATGATAAGAGTTTGGAATCCTGTAAGCAGAGTCAGGGGAAAGATGCACTAGAAACACTTGCTAAAATATGAGCAGGTTAAATCTCTCTTTATTGAGCTTTGTAGGAAATGTATTGTATGAAAGTCACACCATTTATGGTGTTTTATCCAAGCAGACTGATGTGAATGGTCTGTATGTAAATTGTCATCAAGCTGCAGCTTTTCATTACCTGAGCAGACAGGATCCTGTTACCCTGGGCTCTGGAAACACAGGAGCTCTTCCAGCAGAAGTCATGGCAGCAAATGCCTGACAGGAAGGGGCAAAGGCAGCCAGGGGGTGGTGGACACCTGACCAAAGCAGGAGCATCTGCACAGCAGTAACAACTCAGCTGTGTAACTTCACCCGTTCAACTTTGTTTTGATATTTTAAAATTGATTTATGGCGTGATATATTTCAATTATTAACAAATTCCAAATGAGGTGTTAAAATCATTCCCTGTATGCAAGCAGAAGTGAATTTGGGATATTTATTCAACACCCAAGGGACCTTACTGTATAAACCCACCTCTACTGTGTGATCTGTTCTTGTGAAAGGTCAGATGAGGGAATTTGACAGTCAATTAGAAGGGACAGTGATTATTAAGGTCTGATGGCACTGTCCTCTTGGTGAAAACCCAGAAATCAAATCCTTTTTAGAAAGCAAAGCCTGTCTCAATATTACCAAGCACTTTTCTAAAACTCTCCTGGGTGAGCTCGGGCTGCAGTGCACAGCTGACACCGCTCCAGCTCTCAAACCAGGGCTGCAGGATCAGATCAGGAGCTCAGATTTTATGTCTGGACACCAGTCATAAAAAACACCAACACCCAAAATCAGTTTCTGTGGCTGGTGGAAGAGAAGTTGGAACATCTCAGACTATCCAATCACTGAAAACGGAGACTTTTTTTCAAAAAAATTAAAATTCTCAAGTTATTTCATTAATTTTCTATATTTTTATAATTTTCATTGCAACTATTTTACTTTATTAAAAACTTAACATTTTCGCTGAGTAAAAAATTCAATTTTACATCTAGGAAAGTGTTGTATATAAAATTTTCAAGAAGCACTTTCACGGTTGAGTTTAGATTCCCTTGTTAATGAGGATAAAAACAACCAAAAAGTTCCAGGAGAACATCAGCCTAAATTTAAGACAAAAGTGGAATCTTCAACCCAGATTGCAGCGCAAACCAAACGTGGATTCCTCACGGAAGTGATGCTCTGCATCACCACATCTGAAACTCTTTTCCATTCATGCTCCTGGGATTATTCGCAATCATATATTTGCCTGGAGTGTGTACATATACAAAGCCACTTAGCTTTTAACCCAAGCAATAATATCATCCCAGCAGGAAGCTGGAAGGATAGAAACATTCCAGATCCTGCAGCATCCATATATTATAACAGCAAGACTAATACAAGAATCTTAATAGAATTTTCTGCCTACTGCTAATAGATTTGCCCGTTAACTCTGGGGACACAGGGAGCCTCACAGGTACGAGGTAACATTTTCAAAACCCTCAGAGCGGTTTAGGAATTCCCACAGGACCTGGGCTGAGTCACCAGGGAGTGTTAAAAATGGCACACGCAAAAACTTCAGCCCAGGAGGAGCTTGTTTGTCACACAAAGGACTTCACCAAAGGCAGAGGCAGCCAGGAGCCTATCTGGGGAGGTGACTCTCACATGGGAAGGGATCACATTCCTCAGAAGATGCTTTTTCCTGGAGCCCCATTCCAGCTGGAGCGGAGCAGAGGCAGTTGGGGTGTGCAGCCGCTTGGCTCCTGCCATGCTCGAGGTTTTTCCACGCCTGGCAGGAAGATCAGCCCCCGCTGGTGCTCCTGCAGCAGAGCCTTGAGCCGGGGCTGTGCTTTGTCCCAGCAAACCCCAAACCCGAGCGCACACCCCACAACTCTGGGTGTGGTAAAGGCCAGCCAGACAACAATAACTGTGGTCAGCGACAGACGGAGTAGGAAACTACACCTGCGTGGTGGAATTCACAGGCAAAAAATGAATGTCTGAGCAAGTGCCGGGTTTTGCTTTGCTTTGATGTTTTGCTGAACCTTAACAGATCAGCGTCTCCTTCCGTGGGCTGGGGGCGCTCTGGGATCCAGCTGTGATGGTAGTTACTACCTGCTCTACAGGAGAACTGTCAGATTTAATCAGTTTATACCTAAATTTTCTAGAGATGGAAATTCAGTGTCAGGCCAAAGTACTACTATTGCTTAAGTACTACAGAGCAGGTGCAGCATTTCAAATCTCGGGTGATTAGAAAACAGGCACTGCATAAAGCATAACACAAAACATTTCATGTTTGGGGCAGCTGCTGCTATGTTGATGTTATTATTTTCTTTCATTATTTAAATTCAGTGTGAGCAAAAAGTTAGGTCATCCCGGAAATTACTGCTTAATATTTTATGAATTTCACACTTTTTTCTCTTTTTTTTCACCCTTGTTTATGTACTTGAATAACTGATGCTTTTTAAAAGGATCGATTCATTTTTAAGCATGAATTACATGGTAATCTTACCAGGGAAAAGAGGAATTAGTCATAAAAACAACTGTGTATTTAAGCAGAGAAGAATGTGTAGAACAGGATGGGGGGAGAGGGAGGCTGAGATAGACACAAAGCTGGCATAGCTATTTTAATCAGCAAAAATAATACTGTCATGGAAAAAAGAAAAAAAAAAAAAAAAAAAAAGAAAAAAAAGAAAAAAAAAAGCTGAACCAGCTTCACAGCCAGCAGAGGGAGCCAGGAAAAGCCCTTCATATCCACAGTTAGGGAATAAAGACAAATTAAAACAGATGCATCTTTTCTAGCACTATTTTTCCCATCTTCCTGTCCCTGGTAAAAGTGTTACACTCCTGGATTCCTAACCCAGATTATCCATTTCCATTGCTGCAGAGGCATATTAAGTGCAATGAAGTATCTTCAAATATTTCAGATTACATTCTATCAGAGACCAACAGGATTTATCCAATTTATAGAGAAAACAGAGAGCTCTGCATGGACTCGGATGACTTTCCTGCTGTGCACTTTGATCCTGACATGAGAGACAACAGCTCTCCTGCAGTATTCTGCAGAGCTGAGCCACAGAAGAGATGCCTGCACTGATCCATGGCTCGTGCTTCTCCCAAAATACCTCTCCACAGATGACTATCCCTGAACTGAGAAACTGATACCACACCTGAGCGGAGAAATGACGAATGCTGGATTAGCCACGGGCTCAGACACTGCTGTTATTCATCACATCGGACAGCAGATGATTTGAAGCCTTATCCAGCCAGCAGCAGAAATGACTGAAGAACTTACTGGGTAGATTAATAATTTCACATAAATCAACTTATTTCGAACTGAACAGGCTGGATCACCGTGAGTTGTAGGAAAACCCAGGTGGCACTTCTTTCATTGCAAGCTGTCTTATTTACACAGCTCTGAAAACCTCACCCAGAGCTGGAAAAATGCTCCTCTGCAATAAAATCCAGAAAACTTCCTTTGGGAGAGGTGGGTCCCTACTTCGCATCACTTCAGCATTTCTTGGGTGCTCATTTTGGGCCCTGCTCTGCAGCTACAGAATCTCATCAACAACTATTTGAGTAACCCACAGTCTGAATGGTCTGATCTTTCAAAGAGGTGCAAGTAGGGAGAAGGAGAGACTTTGGGCAAATTGCTTGTAATTAATTTTTTTTCCCCCATAAGAAAAATACCTGTTCCAGAACATCAGAACTTTCATGCAGACCATCAGAGTATCTCCCCTCGCTCCAGTTTCACTGCTGCTGTGTCTTGGCTCTTCCAAGGAAGAAGGTTTTGCAGGGATCAAGTTGGAGGCGTTCTTCAAACCAAGTTTACAGGGGTTTCTGAATACAGATTTTTGTCTAATACTAAGAGAGAGATGTATTCATATTCATAACCCTACAGGTTCACAAAAAGCATTTGAAGCGAGCCATAATATTCAGCACAGTGGCACTTCACTTATCCCACCTGAAGGACTTTGATCAATATTAGGCATTCACAATGGATCAGCTATAGTGAGCCCGGGACCAGGATCTTTTTTGAGACTTATTTTGTAAACAGTTCTGGAGTGCAAGGAAATGTCAGTCTATTCATGAACAGGATGTTAACAGAAAAATTTGAAATATGATGAATAAAACCCAGCTCTTCTTCAATATTTTTCTGTGCCCTTTGGACTGCTAGAAGAAAAAGTAAAACCAGGCATTTTTAAAAGTCTGTAAGTTGGTTATGAGTGCACTTGGGACAAAAATGATTTACTGAAGCTTACATCATGTGCTATTATTTTCCACTCTGACACAGAATCATGGTTGTTCAGCCCATAACAGTGATATGCAAACATCTTCAGCCTCAAGCATTTGCTCTGTGACAAGGAATACAGAGCACATTATGTTCCCAACTCTCAGAGCAGGGGTAGGGCAATATCCTACTGGCTGAACAGAAAAGAAAGGAAGAAAATGATTCTCCATCGCCTGTATTTATGTAGAGTCTTCTGCAATGGTATAAATGCATGTTTGGCTGCACACTTTGGATTGCAAATGCTGTTTGATCTACCAGACTTACCCTGAACACAAACATATTTCCCTTGCTGTTGTATGTTATTATTTCTCTTTGGGGTTTTTTTCCTGAATATTACTTAAAAGTCTTGTCAGAAGACTTAAAATGCTGTAAGAATGGTGATAAAACTCAGTTATAAGGAAATACTTAGCGAACAGGTCCTAACTTCTTTTGACAAATTCAGTGATTATAACAGTCCCGGTGTTTTTCCCCTTTGCAAAGTGGGTACATGTTTCTAAGAGATACTGATATGTGTGCCTTACCAATGTCCTTTATCTTAAAAATAGCATTAGTTACACACAATATAGCAGTTGCTTTGGTAACTGATTTTTCCCCTTTTAAAGGCTGAATAAATAATTGTGTAATACCCATTTAACTTATCAGGGTATGTGATTGCATTGGTCTGAAGCAACTTTTATACCATAATTTTTTCTGTGGTGCCATGAATATGCATAAATGTTGAGGTATGGCATGATTACTGAGTAAATATCTGTGTCAGCATGGCACGTTGTGATTAAAGGAAAGTATTTGGACAATGATGGTTTTGAATAAAAACTGCAAAATTAACAAGTATTGTGGGAAGCAAAACTTCAACTAGTTTCACTCTACTGGTAATCCCCACTTCAATGACAGTCCCAAGGGTGCAGGACTTTGGGAATTAAACTATTCCATCATGTGCATGTTGAGCTGGTTTCACTAGCAGAATCCAAGCCTGTTGTTCTGGGATTCTGGGCAAAGCAACGAAAAGAGACAAATTTCTTCAACTGCACGAACTGTTCGTGGCCTGGAGTCCACTTTCCCTGCAGACCCCTGACGTTTCAGAGCAGCCCCAGGTCGCAGCAGAGCAGTCCCGCAGTGCACTGGCTGTGAGCACATTCCCAGCACAGCGTCCCAGGGGAGCAGGGGAAGCTCCTCCACGCTCAGCACCTCCACAAATTCAGGGAGCAGCAAGCAAGGGGCGGGTGACTCTGACTGACTCCACTTCCAGAGCCCAGCTGCCCTCAGTGAGCACTGCATCTCTCCTGGCAAAATGAACACGGGACTCGAAGCAACTCCACTTCCACCAAGAAGGCTCTTGTGACTAATGCAGGAATGCAATTATTTTACATATGTATGGGCATACTTGGACACAGTTCAAAAAAAAATTATAAATCACACCACTGTGTTATATCATTTCTCCCCCTAGAATGAGTGCAAATATATTTGATCTCAACTATTATACCATCTTTCTAGTGACTTACTTAAAGTAAAATACTATTTTATTACCGAGAGCATTAAAATGTCATGTTTATATAGTGAAGATTTAATTAAAATTCAGATTATAATAATAATTTAACACTGAAGCGTAGAGCTACATTTCTTTTGCTAAATTCAAAGGGTACATTAGCACAGACACACGTGTCAGGAACACACCACAGTATCACACTGGGGAATTAGGTGCAGATTGGAGCAACGACCACATTGAATGCCCAAGTACACCATCCAAACCCAGTCCAAGATTCCTGGCAGAATGAATAAATAAGGGTAAGTATTTCCTAAGAATGATTCCTTACAAAGATGGACCGACAGATCAAATGTGTCTCAGACATACACTACCGAAACTCAACAATTCCTACTGATTTTGGCACTAGGCCCTAAGACGAGAAATTGCTTTGGAAAAGTGGTAGCTGTGCCTTAAACTCTCTAGGAATACAAGGATGGTGGGATAAGCAGCAGCTTCAGTCTTGAAAGTCTCAGAGGTCCTTCAAGGGTGACAACATAGTAAAAAAACCCCATGAAACAGGAACAACATCAAATATAAAGAGGTTCATAAAATTAGACTGTTCCATCAAAGCAGTTTGTAGATTGGACAGGAGGAGTAGCTGATGCAGCTGACAGGAGTGACTTTGTGCATCAACTCCAAGCCCCAAAAAATCCCTCTGCATTGTCTAATACTAAGAATTGACTTTTTCCTCAGCCTCTGAAGTTTGCCCCATTGCCACCTAGGGCAGCACATCAAAGGTAGAGGTATCCTGGTTTGCTGTCTCCAAGTGCATGATCAGGTGTCCTCAAACATCATCCTGACAGTGGCCACTGGAGAGGAAATATGCAAATTGGTTTTCAAGTCGTTTAATTTTTCTGCTTACGGGTCCATACCTACACCTTGGCCTGCTCAGGAAGTTAGAAAGGATTTTATTCACTGTCATCAATTATTTCCCAGTGTGACACTGCAGAGATCTGTAACACCCTTGTTTGATTGGTTTCACACTCCCAGCACCTCTGATAAAGATTTTGATGTTTTCAAACAGCCATTTCACGTAATCTGATGCCCAGTGGGACCTTTATTCACTTAATGCTTGTTCCATGGGATTGTCATCTCTGCTCCTGCTTCAGACATCCCAACCTAATTTAAAACACACGGTGCCACTACCCTGCTCTGATGCCTCACATTAACCAGCAGTTCCACCAAGTGAAGTACTTCCCTTTTATCACTATAGGCAGTGAGCTTCATGTGATCTTATTTTCAACAGCAAATTACTTCCTGTTGTGAGTTCAACTGTTTGAAACACTCTGCAAAGGATCCTACGCTGCAGGAAATAGTCCTGTTCTATTTAAATATTTGCTAGTTATACAAATTACTTCCTTTCCAAATTGCTTTGTGTCATTTTTTTTTTTAGTTTTTATATTGTTCTGTTTAATTATCAAACTGCTTTCAAGTACAGGGTAGCTTGTTTGGGGTTTTTTTCAGAATACTCTTAGTTTAAAGTTATTTCTGTAAATAATACATGTTTTTATTAGATGCCTTTCAACTCCCACAAAAGTAATTTGAAAATAACTACAGCATCAGAAGAAGTAACACTGGGATATTTAAAGTTGAAAGGGTAAAGTTTAAGTGACAACTAAACAGTGATTTTTCCATTCTGATGAAGACAGACCTTGTCATTTCAACCCTTAAAAATCAAAATAGCGAAAAACCTAAACATTTCCTTTCTCTTATTTTTTCAAAGCCAAAACATATGATGATTTTATTTCCAGTGGGAAAGAAGGTAGTCTCGGGTTAAATTAAGTGCATTAAACGAGTACTTGGAATACCTGATGAAGCGTTTTGGAGGCAAATGCAGAGTGACAAGGGCCTAATGAACTACCAGGAGCTCGGATTTGATCCCAATGACACCACTTCCAGGTTGTTTCCAAAGGTCACTGTAAAAATAACCCTGCATTTTTAGGATTAGCCCTGGTACCTGCTTGCTCAGTGGAGCAGCCGGCATCAAGCAATGACAAAAGCAGTTTTAGGAAAGTTGAGCGGTTGGGGCTTAACTCCGGCATTGACATCAGGATCTAATTTTAGGCGGCTGGGTCAGGGCTGGCTCTGCCCCTCCTCGGGAGCACTGGGAGAGCCAGGGAGAGCCAGGGGGAGAAGGATCCCCCCGGGACAGGCTCTTCTCCACCTGGCACCTGCTCGGGAAGGGAGGCACAGCCACGTCTGATTTCAGGTGTTGGCATTTCTAATTCAAAAAATGCTCAAAAGGAAAAAAGGAAGCATGAGAGTGCAATGCTCATTCTGCACGACTTTAATCTTCACCCATTCAAAGCCCCAAACACAGACTTTGCCAACAAATAGGTTTCAAGAAATGCAATTAAATGTGTGAAATAAACTATTTCTAGGGTTGCTGGGTTTTTAACACCATTTACTTGATCATGTCATTGACAAGTTAGGGAAAAGTCCACAAACAATTTTCATCCACAAAACATGAAATCATCAGAGGGCCTAAAAGTTCAGACTTCAAGGCTGCTTTCTAAAAGCACCAAAGACCTGCATTATTTGTAAACTTACAGGAAATTTGTCTGCTGAGCAATACAATTGTGAAACAACTAAATTGTGTAGGAGGAGGACAGCATTTTGTAAAAGATGTGGATGGCTCTGAAAATTAATATCAAAACCTGCACTTAAGAATGCAGGAAACTCCTTAAGTTTCTCATGCTGAAACTGAAATATTAAATTGTACCTTATCTAGGAGCCAGTGCCCAAAATGCCTTTGTTAATAGTGTAAATACAATCCACCTTCTATTTTTTATTGGCTATGTTTCAAAAATGTAGTCGACTCCTGCTAGATAACCTTTTAACTTCTGTCCATTTCCCATTTTAATCTCACAGGGCAATAGAGAGAAAGGTCTGGCTAAATGAACTTTCTACAAAAAGGCTGGTAATTATTGATAAAAGAGGTACTGTGAAGTTTGGGGATCTTTTTTGTAGGCATCACCAACATTTCCAAGACTATTTGTTCCTGACTTTTGGCATCCTGGCACTTTTACAGTGATGTTAAGTGTTGCTCTGTGTACAGTTACAAATTGCAATTGAAACTCTTTCTACAGATCCAATTTTTTATTAAGACAGAAGTATGTAATCATACCTGAGGAAAGAAATATAATGAATTTATAAAATCCATGTTTTCTGGGGAGTGAGCCCTAATTCTGACTGTGCTGAGTAACTCCAGTCTGGAGGAACAGGAGGGGTTACTAAACATGGAGGATATTGCAGCAGGAAAGGGAACACAGCATCTTCATCCAACAAAGCAAGGGACAAGAGGGCTCTGAAATTTAGGCAGAAGGCTAAGTGCTTACAGTTTTCCTTTTAATTAAGGTGATAATTTTATATGACTGTATTAAAAACAAAAGAAGGTGCCTGATCATTGCTGGGAAAACACAGCTTGAAGGTCAAATTCCACTGCAGCTGCATAGAGGTCACCTGCATTTCACATAAAGGGCAGAACCGGCCCTGTGGTAGGAAAAGAAAATACCTCTAACCTGATTTTTCATCAGCTTTTGGATATTTAGTGCAGTTATTCTATAAATTTATAAATCTCAGGAGCCCAGTCTTTGACGAGTCCTCCAGAATTAATCTACAACCATAAAAGAAGGCAGGCATTTAGAAACCTTAGCCAGCTTTGCCCATCAAGACATTTTTGGGTAAGTAAAATTATTTCATGATTTTAAAGGTTGATGAAGTTAAAGGATGACAAAAGCCATGAGACACCTCAAATACACAATGGTTCTCTACATGTTCAGTGCGAGATATCAGCCCTGCATCAGTCAGCTGAACAGTCTCACTGTGCTGCCAAGACTTGCAGGTTAATATTTAGATCAGGGAACAGCCACTCCTTCAGATGGAGTCATCTCCTCCTGTTGACATTGGGCCAAAGGAACTGATATTTCTCTGTCATAAAGGATATTACAGGAAGCTTTGTGTCTCTGCCTCTCCAAATACATGTTAATAATGCAGTCAGCAATTCTAAAGCATGTTGGTTAACTGGAGAAATGGATAGCTTGATGCAGGTTGGAAGATTGACATTAATGGTGCAGTCCTCAAAATCATTTCCAGATAATTAAGCGACCATTATTACACCAGTGAAGGAAGGAATTTTAAAAACACTGTAGCCAAGAATTTAATAACTAGTGGGGATGATGACTCTTTAGCTCTGTGAGCTGCTAGGTGTCTGACTGAGGAATACTTTGAAAACCATCCAACCTTGCTGTTTACAATTAACTACAAACCAAAATATTCTCCAAAAATACCAGGTTGCTTCATTTTCCTGGGAGGAAGAATGACAAGAGGTCGTTGCCCTGCTCTGCTCTGGTGCAGCCTCACCCCGGGCCCTGCGTGCAGCTTTGGGAACCACACATGAGAAGGATACGAAGCCATCAGAGAGTGTCCAAGGAGGGACACGGGGATGGTGAAGGGGCTGGAGCGGAAGCCGTGTGAGCAGTGACTGAGGGCACTTGGACAGCGCTCCCAGGCACGTGGTGGGATCGTCAGGGCTGCCCTGTGCAGGACCAGGAGCTGGACTCGATCTTTGTGAGTCCCAACTTCCAGCTCAGGATATCCCGTAATTCCATAACTCAAAGTTGACTGGGCATCAATATTGTTACCAGATAATCTAACACTATTTAGCGTTCACACTCATTTTTCCAGAAAGCTGCTAAAGTGAAATATTTAGGAAAATGTCTCCATCACGAATACAAACAGCAGAAAGTGGTCCTGTTACAATACTTTTAGACATCAATTTTCACGTAGTGAATGTAAAGCTCACACCCTTGGGGCTTTGTCTCCTGCTTCCCTGCTGATGCTGTGCACACTTGCAGGTCAGTGTCCCTGCTCCTTCCCTGCTCCTCGATCCCATAATCCAGCCACAAACAGCTGGATCCTCTTTCAGCCCTGAGCTGCACTGGGGGTGCGGGGGTGTGGGACAGGAGGGTGGCCCTGGCAGTGCCCCCAGGCAGGGCACCCCATGTCCCAGAACCCAGCATGGCCAGGGCTGGTGGTGATGGGATTAAAGCGCTGCTGTCACACAGCCCAGCGGGGTGACACCACGGGATCCCGACTGCTCCATGGTCTGACATGGGAACTGGTTCCGGCAGGGACACTGAGTTCTGGTTCCTTAGCAGGTCTGGGCTTCATGCCAAGTTTTTAGTAAATCATAATTAGGAGCTCAGATGGCAGGGATTGGTGTGATGATCGGATCCAAGCAGGGAACTTGGTTTCAATCCCTTTTTTTCACCATAGGACTGGAAGAATGACCACCCAGCACGGAGAAAGCTCAATTTAGCAATGCTTATTGCTCAGTTTAACAGAGTGAATTGCATGTAATAATCTTCCACTCTCAGAGCAATCTGTCTCCTGAAAAATTCTCCTTCATCATTGTGGACTAGCTCGAGAAGAAATTATTTTAACCTTGGCATGAGAATTCTGGATAAGATATTCAATACTCACAACTGGACAAAGAAAAAGGTTACAGGAGACACAATGTTCTGAGCCTCGCTTTCCTTTTTCATAGCTTTCCAACTGTATTGGAGACTAAGAACACAGGGAGGAAAGTATTGGTCAGAAACAGAGCCTGTCCTCGTCAGAGCTCGCCTTGGTGCAGGAGGCAGAGCACATCTCAGTCCGGACAGAGCTCCTGGGCTGAGCTCCAGCTTTGCAGCCCCAGCAGGGAATGCTCCTCCAGCGAAGGATTTCTCTCCCAGCCAGCTGTGGCCCAACCCCGTGTCCTTTGTATAATGGAACACGCAGACCAGGATGTCAGAATCCATTCCAAGAATTTTGCCAGATAGCAGTTAACAAGGATACTCATTTTTACATATTTTATAGAAGCTGATGGCTTTTATGTGGAGGCTTTGGGCTTTGCTGGAGAATAAGTATGAAAGAGTCTACTTTACTTCCTCCACTGAGGTTACTCCTCTAGTTCCAAGTAGCAGGACTGCAGCAGAATCAAGATAAAAGAGAAGGTCATGCATAATTAAAAATTAATTTCTACCACGTTTTTAGAAATGCCAATATTATTCGCAGTATGTGAGAACTTGAGTATTTCACCACTTTTTCTCAAATGTTTTACTTACAATAACCTGTTCGTGATATTTTCAATAACTTAAATTTATTTTCACCTTTTATAATTAACAGACTATCTACAGATCTGATTTTTCTTATGCTGCACAATTTTCCTAACAAAGTTAGTCTAATATTAAAAGTCATTTTAGACTGACTGCATCTTTTGAGGGAGAGAATATTTCTTCTTAGTAACTTTTTAAGGGAGTTCCATGTTTGGAGCATTCTACAAACCTTGAAGTACTCTGTATTCTACCACTGACTTAGATGGGGAAATTAAGGTAAAAACAATATATTTGGCAAATACCATCCCTAGACTTGGTTTTGAGCAGGCACCTCATTTTTTTATCAGTTCTAAATAGATGTATCTAACAGGGTCACGTTCCTTCTTGTTAGGCAGCGCTTTAATAGCAAAATACTTGACCACTGCAACATTTTTCTACTGCAGTAGTTAATGGAAACCTCAGGATAGCTCCTATTATGTATTCAAAGTATTTGCCAATTTCCTCTCAGCGTGTGAGAGCCCTTATTTGTGAGCAATGTGCTTCAAACACTGGGACTACCCCAAGGAAGGCAATTACTGTGGTCACGGTGTCACGTCCTCCAAAGCAAAACGGGACCAGGCAAAACACACAAGAATTATGTTCATTGATACCAGAGCCTGCGAGGGAAGAGCCACCCCTTAAACCAGCTGTACCCAAGGCTGACCCTTCCTGAGGTAACTCAATCCCATTCCAGCTGGCAGCACAGTGATTCTATCAGAACACCTTCTGTTTTCGTAACGGACTTCATCAATTTTTGCTGAATTTGCTACACGTTAAATTTTAAATTCAGGTGTAGCTTCTCTTCTAGGAAATACAGAATATTGAATCATTTGAACTTGAAGATACAGAAGTAAAGAAAGATTTACACACATCAGTGATGCCTCCATAAGTTTTATGGACATCTACTTTCCTTTAAAGTACCTAACAGATGGCTCACAAGTTTCCAGAAACAATCACAAAAGTCAAACTTATAGGTCAAACCATCTCCTCTGCATATTAACAATAGAACTGGCTGTAATTTAAAAACCAAAAAACCACAGCCCTACTGAAGTACTTCAATATAAAAATAACATAAGCATAAAATGCTCTAACACCTCCTCAGAATTGAAACTGCTCACAGGAAAGAGTGGAAAGATCCCAAAATCATATCAAGGAAAAGAAAAATGTGATTAGGGATATACAAAAAAGGTTCAGGAACTGTTGTTCAAAGACCTTTCAAGGTAGGGATGTGGAACTAAATGGGAAATAAAATTCATGTCCTAGAACACAACCTAATCATCTCGCAAACTGAAAACATGATGGCAAAATTCATCTCATATGAGCGGTGATGAAGCTAAAAAAATCCCAGTATTTATGACTCCTGTAACACCAAAAGGACACCAAAAATCAGACTCCAAAACACATCAACAACCATTCCCATCAAACACTGAGAGCAAGATTTTAGAAGCCAACTTCAAAATGACTCTTCACGATTTGAAAGTGTCTTGTGTGATCAAACCCCTGAATTCCCTCATAGGTCCAGTTCATCAGGAACTGTGCTAACAAGCAAGGACCTTTGGACTTACGTTTTCCACCTCAAGAATTTTCAGCTGGGTGGAACTTCCAGCTGTGAAACCAAAGAGCAGCGCCAGCCTTTGGACAGACCTAGTGGGCTGTGTGTGCAAAGATCCTCTGCAAGGCAGCCTTGAGTGACGCTTGTACAGTGAGAGTGTCCCATTTCCTCAGGCAATGGTGACGGCTTTTTTTTACAATTATGAAGGTGTTGTCAGAGCAAAACACCCACATGATTTTAGCAGGGCTCTGCTGGCCCCCTAAGCCTATCCAGGTGAAGGTGACGAAACGTTGGTGTATTTTAGTGATGACTTGTGCCCATTCATTTTTGTGTCATTTTGGTTTCCTTGGCATCTGACTGGATTCTTCCTAGGGCAGTGGAAGGGGATAAGAAAATTGCCTTCTGTAGATTTTTTTCCCCAGTGCTAATGTTGAAATGGCAGGGCAGCAATTTGAGTTTGGGTGATGGCATTGCAGTGAACGCAGTATCCAAATTTGGATCTTTATGCTGGGGATGGAAGTTTGCACCAATGGATTTGGAGAGGTTTGTTATGGACAGAGTTCTTCCCTCTCTTCTCATCACTGATCCCACATGTAAGATCCCCTTGTGCCTTCTCTGCCTTTATATATTTTAATATCTTGAAGTCTTTGCTGCTTCAGGGAACTCTTAGTGTCTAGCAGGAGCATCATTGTTGTTTCTGTGAATATTCGAGCAGCATGTCCTGCAAAGGAATGTCAGGGCAGCAGGGGCCTGGAATCTGTTACCCATGGAGTTCATGGCACATTGCACCTCTGAAAGCACAACCCAGCTCATGAATCACTTCTCCTTTACACCACTACAGAATATGACTGCAAAATACATCTATAAACTCGACAAGTTCAGGAACTACAAGGAAAGATGCAATTTCTTACCTTTCATTTATCAAATTTTACAGGAATTACCCCTAAATTCCCAGTAATGAAACTTAACAGAAAATTGAGATTTTGCCTCTTTTTCTGAGCTCAGAGGAAGTTTTCCACACCCAGCCGGGTGATTCATCCCAGGCAACAGAAAGATTTTTGCTTGGCTTTCTTACTCCTGTCTTCGGTGCTGCTCATGTCACAATGTACAGTCCGTGCTCAGCCAGGGAGAAGGGGTTTTTCACTGCACTGGAGGCATGAGGAATTCCACGGAGCACTGGAATCTTCAGGAGCAAACTCCGGTGCTCTGGTGCCACCTGCATCGCCCCATACGAATGCTCTTCCACCTTTCTTTGGAGCCAACCCTCCCTATGGAAGTACCTTTCTCACAGTGCAGCTCCTTCTCTGTTTTCCTATTGAAACTTTCTTGCTCCTCTAATAATTCCTAAATTAATTGTTCTGAACACATGCAAAGGATGGGCTGGGTAATGGAATCTCCCCTCAAACGGGGAAACAGCTCAAGCAGAAGTGATAAGCATCAGATTCTTTTCTGAGGGCTCAGCTGAAGCCAGGGGTTGGTTCCACGTTTCAAGCTGGCCACAAGGTGTGGCCCCATTCTGAAAGAGGTGGCAATGCCTGGAATGTAAAAATAACTGACGCAGACTCTGCTCTACCTGGGGTTTTTCCATTACAGATCTGATATCTTAATGATAGGTTGGACTTGAATAGTCCTGCATGGAAACATTCCTTTGGAAATTAAAAAATCATAGTCTTTGGATTCTTTGAGAGTTTTTTTCCTCAAAAATCCTACATAATTTTCTAGGAAGCTGTGTCACTGCTATCCAATTTTACAAGCTATTGCAAAAGTCTAACAGAGGTATCACTTACTGTTTAAATCCAGGGGTAATTTTAAAAGTTTTGGTGGGACTTTATTAAATTCTTGTAGAATTCTACTATTCTTGCTCCTATTAAATTTCCTATTCTTTTTCCACAGGGGTTTGCACAGCCTGTTAAAGCAAAAGCCTGGAGTCAGTATAATCTAATTTGGACTTTCTGATGAATGAATTTAAAGGGGAAAATTGAGTCATCATTAATTTGCAACACATTGCCAGACTTAACAGTAAATACTATCACCATAGTGGTGGAAATATCTATCACAAAACTTATGTTCCAAGTCTTTTATGAACTGGTTTACCACCACAAACAAACAATCTCAATAATTTCATGCTGATGTAAACAGCTGGATCCTAAACCACTATCCTTGAAAATATAAATTTAAAAGTCAAAATAACTTAGCTTCTGCCTTCAAATATTCTTACAGAAAATAAAAAACAAGCGAACAGAAAATGGTTCACTGTTATCTAATTGGAAAGCAGAGGTTTTCGTTTGAAACAAACACATTTTATGACTATCCAGGATGAACAAATTGCAGCAGAGAGCTAATAATTTGTAACCAGCATTGCTCCATGCATCAAGGATCTTTTATGCTCCTGGGAGGGCATTACAAAAATTAGAGTAATGTAGCAGAAAGAATGAGTTTGATCTTCTGTTACAGCATTATTCTATCACCCTTGCTTTGCATTTCTGGCAACTTCACAAGGAACATCTCAAAGACTGAGAGAAGTGTGCCTGCTGCTCGGAATTCACTGGGCTTATCTTGGACTGCGAGACTTCTAAAAAATATGTAGCAGAGAAAAGTGGTATTTCCTCTGTGCTTGCTCCCTTTCATGCAGAAAGCTGTATATTTGATGAGAGTATTTAAAATCTTCTCCAGCCCCTTTGATCATGTTGTTAATTTCGTTTAATTGGCTCCATCCCTGCCTCAAGAGCAGGGAATTTATAGGGTCCTCTTTACTGGCGTATGAGCATCGTAAGGGGACTGACCCAATGAGTTTCAAATGGCAGTTGGGAAGACACTGTGAAAATACTGTGACAAGCAGCAAGAAGTTATGAAAGAGAACTCAGGATTCACATTTTGAACTAATTCACTGCTTCAAGTGAAGGGAGAATTCATATACTTTACTATTATTATCAATAATAATGAAAGTAAGTAGATAAAGCCCAACTCAGAGGCATTATACATAATCTGCTTTGCAGTGATCACAGAAGGCAGCCACCTTCAGCATAATAACCCGAGAATGCCCTCACAGGCAGTATGAATTACAGGGGTTTGATGCTGAATATATATGTATATTCAAGATTTCCAATAAACATGTAAATGGAAATAAGAGGAAAGTGACTGCTGATTTACAGTCCTGTTCTTCAGATATCAGGATCACAGGTGGTAAGAAATCAAACCAAGGGGTCTGCAATGTACTGCTCAGGGCAGGCCACGCCCCACATCTCCAGCTACAAATAAGACCCTCTGGAGAATTCTGCCAGAACATGGAACTGCAGTGTTTTGTAGGAGATGCCGCAGTAGAAACTTCCCTGCAAAATCTCACCCTTTACAACACAAAATTAGAAAAGCTTTCAAGAAACCTCTTACTGAAATCAACCGAAAGTCTTTCAGTGACCTTCTGTTTTCATCATTAACTTGTAACACAGCTGAAAATAAACATCTTTACTGCAAAATAACAAGGGCAAGTGAGGAGGCTCTGTTACTGAAAAACCCCACATGGATTCAGTGTTCCATTCCACCAGGGAAGTTCACTGGCTGCGTAAGCACTTCACAATGCTTTTCTTATTTTTCTTACATATATATTATAAAAGCAACTTCTCCCATATATGATACAGATGTGCATATATGACACTTCGGTACTTCATGCACTTTTTCCGTTCAGGGTATATTTTGTGAACAAACCTCCAAGACACAAACCCTAGTAACTCATTAGCATAACAACAGCATATTAATCAGTGGCATAATAAAACAATAACAGCTTAAGCAACACCAACATTTTGTCACCCATGTATCTCCCATGAAAAGGAATACTAATATCAATGCCACTGATAAAAGCATGACTCCATTCTTCTGTCACACACAGAATATCACTACCGTATAATTAATGCCAGTAAACTCACAGGCTGCACACGTGTGTTGCTTTTATCCCCTTTGGAAGGAAATACTTCACAGGTTTTCATCATATGCAAGTTAGTTTTGCTTTTCAACCCTAAAAGGGAAGCATTGTTTAAGAATTCATTGAGCACTGTATTTTCAGTCCAGTCTCCTGGCACAAAAGGCAGGGGATTCACAGGCAGGGAAGGATTGCTCCTGCGCTGGAGGGACCCTTGCCCGTGCTTGGTTTGCCACCATTCCGTGAGGGACTGAATCCACTTGCTCTGGTTGCTAAACTGCTTCTGCTTACCAAGGCCCTAAAAAACATCTTCCAGCAGTTGTGGCATTAGGTTCTAACTCAGCTGAAAGTACAAATATTTACTGCAAGGAAAGAAGGAACTGCAAACGCACCAAAGGCACAGATGACATCGAGCCCCGCGAGTTCTGAGCCTGCTCTCGGGACAGCACCAGCAAGTTTTGTTGCTGACTCTCCACCTGCTGCAGGCAACTCAGGGCTGATTCTGTTATCGATCAGCCCACACATCACCGTGTCTGCTTCCAGCAGATCCAGTGACGCAACCTGACCAGAGAGGTGAGAGAAGAGGTGACTCACGGCCCTGAGATGAGACACGCGGGCACTGCAGCAACAGCAGGGGGGTGGCAGCTTTTAAATTCATGCTGGAGCTCCACAACAGCCCTCAGTCCTGTGTGCTTTGGTAAAGAGGACTCAAAGCTAAGACCCTTTCATTCAGAAGAGGCAGTGCCTATCTGGCGCCACTTTTTAGTGATGTTTCTTCCTCCCCTCAAAAGTCACTCTGGCAGGGATGAAGTGGGGCCCACTGAAAGCCACTCACAGAAGCAGAAGTCTGAAATGAGGGAAGAAATCGCTCCTGATGTCTGTGAAATCACAGGGATTGGGTACTTCTCCACGTTACTTCTGCCTACAAGGTCATGCATTTAAAAGCTCTGGCCTTACACTAAAGCAGCGTTTATTAAGATATCTTCTGTGATTCATTATCAATTCTAGAACACAATTTTGCTTCCTGAACAGAACAGCATCATTATTCACTGCTTTTCACTTGCAACCAGCTGCAATTTGCATGTGAGTGGCGTCCTGCTTCTTAAAACAAAGGAGAGAAGGAAAAAAAGTGTGTAGCATTGTTCCTTAGGAGCGCCAGCTCCAGCCTTCATTGCTGGGAACGAGGCCTCATAAAAGAGACCTTGCAAAGCTGAGCTGTTCTTTGTGTTCTTCTGCACGGTTAAGACCATGCATCAAAAGAATGTCTTCTAGTGGAATGTCTTTTCCATACAGAAGAGAATATGTGAAACTTAAAACTCCATGATGAATGTGAAAAATCTTCAAGAGCAAAGAAGAATTAAATGCAAGCTGCTGCAGCCTCTGAACTCTGCAGCACAGCTCAGTCCTAACAGCATGAAAGGAAGAGGTGGAGTAGACAAATGACGGTAAATTGAATGAAGTAGGAGGTTAAACGGGAAGAAGAAAGGTGGTATGTCTTCTGGAACTGAAATTGCAGGAAAACACCAGAAAGTTGGAAACTGAAAACAGAAGTGGAATGAAACCTTTATATGCTGTGTGAATCACTGTTTGGCTAGAAACCAGGAAATAATTGCTGGAACAGGCAAACAGTGAAAAGCCATTATGAGACCCTCAGCAGGAAACAAGCAGGATGGCTTGGGAGAAGCTGCTGGGCTGGCTCCGGACAATCCCAGAGATGATGCAGGTTAAGAGAAAACAGCGAAAACAGGAATTAAGGAACAGACCCCTGCTCCCTGTGAGGTGGAACACTACAGTGGTCTGATCTGACAAGCTACAGGAAACACTGATGCTAAGAATCACAACTTGATAAGAATTAATCTGCCTAAGTCAAAAGGTGACATTAAAATATCTAAAATGGAAGTAAAAGATTTCTTTCCTCTATCCTTCCATAAAGTGGATGGCAACATCTGGTTTTAAAAGGAGTACTTTTTTTCCACAAAAAAAAAAGTTTTCCATAAAGTGTTGGCTTTTCTTGGTAAAATGCTGATTCATTAAAATAGAAAAAATCATTGAGAAATACACAGAGGGCTTTAAATTATATTAAGGTTCTAGAACAGAGCTGTAGTTTGAGTCTTATACTTCCATGAGAGGACAATAAGAAGGCAATAGCAAAAATAAGATATCCTGGAAGCATTTCCAAATTCAAAACTTGAGGATTTAAACCAAAATCTTTTGACTGAACATTTTTGTGTTTTCACTGTTTACTTTTTAAATTTTTTTTACAAAACAAAATTTAAAAGTATTCCCACTAGCTTTAAAGGCAAACTCTCAGAACAGTTGTCTCTAAACAGACCGAGATATTTACTCAGTTTGATAATTGCAAGTACAGTTGAGCAGGACACGTCTTTGAGAAAGAGCAGCAGGATCAGATTGTACTAACTGGATTTAGGCAAAAAAATGTTCATGTCTCCCATAAGATTAGTAAGAAGCTGGAGACACTGCTGCACTATATTTATCAAAGTACAAGGCACAAACATTTGCTAAAACCTCCCTCCCGTGAGGGTGGATGCCCAGGTAGCAGCAGGAGGATGCTGAGGAGGAGCTGCTGCGATGGGGACGGGGCTGTGGCTCCTGGCCCGGCTCAGAACGTGGCCCGGGTGAGCTCTTGCTGTGGAGACACTCGGTGACCAGGGGACTATCTGACCACTGGGCAATTCATAACAATATTCAGCCCTCACTCTTGGCAAGTCTGACTTCTGGGTGGTCACTAAATATTACAATATTCAGCCTCTGTAAGAGCCGTGAAGACACACTCAAGTGAAGGAGATTTTAGCCCTCGGCCATTAACATAATTAGCTCTTATTCTGCTTTTTTCGGGCCAATTCAGAGCACAAAATACACGCACAATTTTCCTAGTTCTTATGGAGGACACAGATGTGAGCTAATTGAAACATCTCAGAAAACACGTATCTTTTGGAGGAAATATACATTTCTTGTGCCTACTGATGTCTTTGTAATTTCACCCTCCTAAGACATAATGGCTGTCTCTTTCTTTTCCCCTGATGTAAATTAAAGGCACCCTTATTAACTCAATAAAATAATAGTGGTGAATGAGAACAAGTATCAGGCCCATTACACCCTTGCATTGCATAAAACCGGTATTCTTCAACAGAACTTTTCACTGTGACTGCTCTTGAGAAATTAGGCCTCTAAGGAGAAAAAATATTTACACAGGATTTTAAGATTTTTAAATTTAACTTCATTCTAAATTAAAACCCAAAGCTTTTAAAAGCCGTGCACACTATCACACAAAGACTGCAAAGAACAAGACTGGCAGGGAATGGTATTTCCCCCAGAATACTCCTTCAGATTACTCAACCAAAGATTGTGTCTCTTAATTAATAGCTGTTGATTGATTTTTCTTTCACAAATTTGTTCAGTTGCTTTTTAATTTATGAAAACTTTTGCTTTCCACAGCGTCCTGCTGCAGAGAGTTCCACAGGAGCACCTTCTTTTGCTGTTCTGAACCTGCCTGATACTTTCATTTCATGCCCCACATTTTGTTGGGAGACTTTTTCCATGCCTCTCTGATTTCATGGGTATCTTCCATATCCTTCATTTACAGGCTAAAAAGTCCCACTCCTCATTCATTCTGCAAGAGCATGCAGCATCATTCCTTTGATTTGGAATGCTGTTTCCATGATTTTCCATCCTCTGGAGTTCTGCTGCATTTCCTTTGAGGCACAGCACCAAAACTTTGTGTAGAGTGTTTTGGATTAAAGGGCACAACATAATAATGCTTCCTGGTTTGTTTATATTTTTCCTGATTTTTCTCAATATCCAATTTTTCTGACCACTCCTGGGTATTAAACTGACACACTGAACCGAGTGACACTCAGCTGAGTGATATCCTGACCCTGCTTTGAGCAGGGGGTGGGAGGAGGATTTCTCTAGATGTCTGTTCCAATTTCAACAACTCAGTGAGTCCGTGATTCGAGCTTAGGGGATGGCAGATGAAAGATTTCTATTTTGCCACTGTTCAAGACACTGGAATCGCTCCCGTCCCAGGGTTATGCACAGCCTCAGCAACTCCCGTTCGAGAAAAATGAACTCAAACTGGATCAAGCACAGAAAATCATTACTAAGATGAATGGGAAAGGCAGAGCTTATCTTCCACAAGAAAACTAAATGAACTTAGGCTCAGCCTAGCAGACTGAAGCCTGAAAAGGTTTATGATTGATGTCTGAAGTACATTAGAGAGCTAAATATATTGAATGTCTGTTTTAGCTATATGACAGCATTGAATTAACAACAAATTGTCCAGGTGTATGAACCACTCTTGAAAAAACTCAAGCTGCAAAATAGGAGAAATATTCTATGCGGGTTTTAAACAACATTTTCATCTGCCAGTGATTCTGGCAGTACCAAAGTCGAAAGCTCATTATATTTAATATGGAATTTACCAAGTTTTGACATTTTTGTGAGCTCTTTCTTTCTTGAAACTAAACAATGGGAGAGACAACACAATTTTACAATGTGCTTTAGCTTTCATGGAATTTCACACTGTAATGGAATATGACACCTGAAATTTCTCTATCCACATCTCTCTCAAGTGCAATATATGCAGCTTCAATCCATGAGCTATAGCAACAAGTCAGAGTGAAGCTTTCCCCGAATTCTGGATAAAATTCTTAACAATATAATGAGGACAAAACATCAAAAGTCTCAGAGCAGTCTAAATTGAAAAAAAGACAAGCCCAGAGAAATACAGCTCTCGGAAAAGGAGATTAATGACTTTGAAATAACAGTTGCTAACTCTTTCTAAGGAGATGTGACAAATGTTTACAGAGGTAAGCAACAACTGCTCTGTTACTTCAAATAAAAGCCCTTACTAATGACTGGAAACAACAACAAATTCCTTGAACACTAGGTCAGACAATTCAAGACAACAGCCTGTATTCTGCCTATTAAAAAAGAAGAAGAAAGTACGATCAAATTAATCAAACTGAACAGGCTTCTACGCTTGCTTTTTAAAATCTCGCGTTCCCTGACCTCCCTGTGCAGGAAGCATTTAAGCTGCACAAGGTGGGGCAGAGTTTGGGAACCCGCTGGCCTCAGCCCTGGAGAGCTGTTCAGCTGCTGATGTGCCAGAAGACCCCGCATGTCAGGTTTTATTTGAGCTGCAAAAGTCAACCCGGCAGTTAGGAAGTGCAGAGCATGAGACATTATACACCTCATAAACTCTTTCAGTCAGAGCATTCTACACAAAAGACTTGGAGTCACTGACTTTCTCAGGACTAGTTAAGTACATAAAGCATGTCCAGTGCATTGCTGCTGCGGGAAAAGGTCTGCCACACCAGACAGAGGGTTTGTGCCGCCTCCTTCTCCTTCTCCTTCTCCTTCTCCTTCTCCTTCTCCTTCTCCTTCTCCTCCTCCTCCTCCTCCTCCTTCTCCTCTTTCTCCTCCTTCTCCTCCTTCCCCCCTACACATGGGCATCATGTTTTGGGAAGCACCACATGCAGGGACAGTGCAGCTCAGGTGAGAGATGTGTTTGTTTTCGGAAGGAAAAGCAACAGAGATTTTCTAACTCTTTAATTTTAAATGAGAAAAAAAATTACTTCTAGTTTTTAAAAGTATGTAATACTTCAAATATCAGCATCTCTGAGGATTGTTTTTCCCCTCCTTTGATGGAGCAGCGTTACCACATCATCTCTGGAGAGGACACAAGTCTCCCTGCAATTCACATTTTAATTCTCATTTTAATCACTCTCTCTTACAAAGTCTTGACCTCACTACAGGAATGGCACATACATCACTGGCCTCAGGGGAGTGTCAGCCTGAGACACTTTTTGTACATAAATTATTTCTGAATATGTATGTAAGACGTATAAAAGTGCACAACACTTAAATCTTTAATTACTATTATTGCAGATTACAGGAATCTCCCTCTTAATAAAATAGTGAACTTCTGACAGGTTTTAAACAAATTGCTCTTGTGTGGTGGAACAGATCACATCTAGGAAGAGCCAGTCCAGTCAATCACCATCCTGCTGTGGAGCAGTAGTGAGGCAGTTGCCTTTCAACCTTCTTTGGAGAGCTGCTGGGGAGCAGAGCAGGGGTGAACAGGTTCAAGGTAGGCTCAGTTGTCAGTGTTTGCTTGTGGATCTTTTTTAATGTTTTAATTTGATTGCTTAACAGATTTTGTTTCAGAGTCTTTCGGACACCTGAGCTGATTTAACAGTATAATTAACTCTTTTAGATTTTAGTATTCTGATGAAAAATTTAATTTGAATGTGAATACATCTATTTGCCCAAGTATATTCCTCTTTTCTACTTAATTCTCCTGTCATTTATTGAAATTCACTGCTTGAAGAACACTCTTAAATATTTCAGCCAAAAGATCTGGCTCAATCCCATCTCATTTGATGGGAAGTCTTTGAAAGACTTGGCTGGAAGTGGATGGGCTCCTAATGGCTCCCTGAAGGAACAGCAGGCCTAAGGGGCAGCTGACTGGCCGTCACTGCACTTTTATTACAAATATTTACCTAAGTGCCAATATACATTTTATATTCTTCCTTAGGGTCAACAAACCCTGAACATTAAATAACTTTCTACAAACTAATAAAAGTTAAAGAAAACTTCCTTGGAGTTTCCTGGAACTCTGGATAGAGCAGAGCTGGAGGCTTTAGCTCCAGCTTCACCACGCTGCCATTTTAGCCTCCATTTTCTCCAGCTCAGAGATTTATGCTGATCAGAAATGGTTCAAAGGCCACAGAAGTAATGCACATGCAATCCTCTGTAACACGTATGTAATAATATGAATATGACGAATCTTCATTAACTCAGATTTTACACAGTTTTAATATTCTGTGGCCCAGATTTACTGACATCTTGCAGCCATTCCCTGCCTATTCCGGTACTCGCCTGTGTGGAACTGGTAAGAGGAATTATATATTAGCCTTGTCTCTGCAACTTACAGTAACTTCCCATTATACATAAATGGAATCATCTGGGACTGCATCATCCTAAATACTAAAATAAATGTGGAACAAATACCACCATCTAGATGTAGCTACATTTGGCTCTATCAATATGTGCCATATTCTACTCAGAATAAATAGCTTTTCAATTTTCAAGAACGACGTTTATAAAATTCTCGTCTTAGATGAAACAAGCTTATTCCCAAGTTACCAGCTATGGGATATTACTTCACAAATTTAGATTTTCAGCTTTTCTGTAACTTCCTGAGTTGACTCAAGCATTAATGCATTAATTGTGATGATGGTGAGAAAAGTCATTTAAACCAACTTTAGCTAGGGATTACCACCATATTAACACAACACTTTCATTGAGTTTTCCTTCAAGAGATCCAAAGTCACAAGACTTTAGCTGATGCTGCATCTGTCCTCCATTTCACCATCACCATTTCAGTTTATTCCATGAGTCATATCCCACAAGGTCAAAATGTTAAACACAACAGAGGAGCCATTCTATAGAATGCAGATCTCTGTAACATAATTTAGACTTACTCTGATGCAATATTGTAAATTACTTTGGGTTTATATGTTCAAATAATAAAATTCATGTAGCTTATAATAGGTTTTGATATTATTATTCTTAGGTTTCTATAATATTGAACACATTAAAACACAACAGGATGTAAAGACTCCAGCTCGTACCACTTCAGTGGAATTAAGACCTTTGTAACCAAGAGGCAGATCAAACCCAAAACATAAATTTTACTATCTACGTAGTTTAGAAACATGAGAAAGGAACAAGTTCAGTAAGGCAAATAATATAAAGTAAATTAAGTACTGAAATATATTTTCCATAGAACAGGCTGACATGTTTTTGAAGGTTTGCAAAAGGCACTTTATGACCCATTAGGAATCAAATGCAATATTTGTGGCACAAGTGCATATACTGTAACGTTTATTGAGTCTATTTATCTGAGATAAAACACATAGGATACAAAATGTGAAAGCCATTACCATGTTTTGTCCCCATTTATTTACCTGGCCAGGAGACACTATTGAATTTCCCAACTCGTTTATGACGGAGTCATGGGAATATGGCAATTGCATAAATAAAAGTCAAAATGCAAAGCTGGAACCATTGAAAAAGTACAATTGCCTTTCATAGCAGTTCTTAACCTGCTCTTTCCTCACCACAGAAATATAGCACATTAACCATTTATTGATCTTCGATGTCATCCTGTGACCTTTAAAATGAACATGCGTGGACTTAAACTCTGTTCTCTAACAGAGAACAGAGTTTAAGTAAACTAAAACTCTAAACTAACAGATTAATGCAGTTGGCCTTTGTTGTGACATTGTTACAGCTTCCAGGGCAAGTGTTTGTGATGCTGGATGCCAAATATCATCATCATGGACAGAGCAACAGGACAGAGAGGCACCACAGACCAGCTTCATCGGTTTAGCCTGGTAATGAGAAGCAACCTCAAAGAGAAAATACTTGGGATCATCGAAAATAAAACATGCCTTTGTTGGAAACAGTGATTAAAGTACACAAAATCAGTAATGAAATTAGTTTTCAGCTTCCAGCTAGGCCATACCCAGAGTGCAGACACAAAATCCCTTCCACCACACACACATCTCATGCTAGAAGTGCTGAAACCTCCACACATGTGGTTAAAAAGCACCCAGATACCTGGGTCCTTTCAGATTTTAGTGAGTGCACAGAACTTATGGACGACATTCCACCTGCACTGATAAAATAAGTGGCAATGATGCAGTCATATACTTTAATTTCTGCTGCTTTTTTTTTAGCACCAGTCATACTCGACCACCCCTAGTTAGATAAACTGCTGAGTCATTCAGGGTGCACTGCTGACTCATGGCTGCTTCAGTTCAGTCGTATGACAGAAAAGCCTGAGAGAAATTGTTTTAGTTAAGTACCTGCAGCAGAATTAAAATGTCCTATCCTGGATCTACTCACATAAAAATAATTATTATATTTAAGTGCATAACTACCTTCTTGCCTACCTGGAAGCTCAATGAGAGCTCTATTTGCTGACAGGAAGAAAAGGGAAGATATTAATTATGTTCTCAAACATGAGGCTTCTAAACAGAAAAGGTGACAGAAATCTCACCATTTTAGAAAGTGTAAAGTTCTGCACCAGTAAACAGCCGATGTCTGACACGTTTTTGGTCTCAGAATTCACCACCATTTGGAATGCTGGAGTGAGTGACCTGGACCTCTTCCTGAGGTTCCAGCGTTTATTCCAGAGGCTCCCCCTGCATTATGTTCTCCACGAACAACTGCAGTTGCCATTCTACATCTCGATATTTCCACAGCAGAAGGAAGGGGACATATGTTTCCCAGCTACAACAAGAACAATGTGCGGAGAGACGAGGCTCTCAGACGAGGCACTGCCAAATCCTCCTCTGCTGCAATGATGTGGCCCCACCGATTTCAAGATGTGGCTTTAGGGATAAAAGGAAGAATGCAAATGCAGCTACATCACAGCCCAGCTTTGGAATGGAGAGGCAGAATATAGAGGAGTACAAGCAACATTATGAGTAACATGTAATTATGTTTTAAAACAGAGCTATGAATCAAAATACTCATTAATGGAACCCCTGAATTTATTAATTTTGCTAAAGAGGTAAGCCACTAAACTGTCTTCGAAGTGGTGTTAATAGAAAGGTCAGTCAGTCATTACCAGCAGAAAGTATCCTCCTGCACTTCGGAGAATTTGAATGCTTAGTAATGGATGTTAAAAGACAAGCTGGAGTTTTTTCAGGGCGTTTTCACTGAAAATCAGAATATTCTTCACGTGGAAACATACAAAACAAAATGGTAACCTTTTCGCAGTAGGAAATGTCAGTGCTACACTACAGAACAACAGAAACATTACATTTCTGTTGGGGTTTTTTGAAATGCAACTGTGCAAGCGTTGACTAATGGTGAGCAGGGAGAGACAGCAAATATTACAACTACTTTTTACCCTATTTATTGCAGATGTAAGGGATTCAAAATTCCCACAGACAAACTCCACCTGCGGAAACCCAAACAGTGTAGAGCAAAGGCAGCTGGGAAACCATATTTTTTATTTCATGAAAAGTTTTAATCAGCAACAAAAATATTTCATTAAATTTGGGAAAGAGGTCTCTATAAAACATGTTCTTGATTATCAGAATTGAGAACATTTGCATGTTTTCAGATTTTAAGTAAAAAAATAGATGTCCCAACAAAAATTATTCTTCTTCCATCCCCAAAGTGGTATTTAATTGAAAAGCCACTTTCTTTCCAGAATAAAAAAAAGAAAAAGTTTTGCTGAAAACTGTCCTACTTGCAACTCCTGGTTTTAATGCCCAGCCTAAGAGTCTGGAAACCATTGACACTGATAAATTTGCTTGCAGTAGCAGAGCAACGCTGCAAACTTCCTGCAATCCCCACCTCCCTTCAGGGACCCAGAAATCGCCGCCGAAGTCCCACCGTGGCTTTAGCTGATTCATGAGAAAGGCAATTAGGCCAGGAAGAAAATGCACTGATTAGTTCTTTCCCAGATAGGTTTCTGCAGGTGAGAGCTGCAATCCTGGAGAGGCTTTTGGCTCCTAAGAAACTCAGCCAGACTGGAGAGGCAACACCAACCGTCCTCATTAACGGGCACTTAATCCATCAGTATAAAGTAATTTGTGTTCTGCTCTTAGGGATTAATCTAGGCCAAAGCAAGATTTTCTAGTGATTCTAATGCACAAGAAAATCCCAAATGCTGAAGGAAAAGCTTGCAAACAAGAACATGGCTTGATACACATCTTATCACCTCCCAGTGTTTGTGGTCCTGCTCCAGAGTTCTACAGCATTTCCAATCAGGAACAAGATATCTGTGTCGATAAAGGAGGCCTGCATAACGGGCGTGGAGAATTTATTTATTGAACCAGTGCTTCAGACCTGACAAACGTTGCAAAATTTCTCTGGAAAATATATGAAGTGTTTTACCAACCAATTAATGAAGAAGAATATTTCTTAAAACGCCTTGTCCAGTCTCCATAACACTCGTGTACTGGACCTGTGATTGCTACAGGATCAGTCTTGGGCCACAGTTAATCCACATTCACTCAATCATTTTCCTTTGACAGGATTACACTCATCCTTCCCTCTGTGCATGATGAAAATGGAGCTGCTTTTTCTCCTCCTGTAGGTTAGGGGAGAGGATTTAGAAACTTTAGAAAAGGACATTAGACATTATTGTTATTGGCCAGTCCAAGATTTATAATGTCTAAAACCCTGTACTTTAAAAGGTTCTTACAACCATTTTGACAAGCTACCATGCTTGCCACAGGCCTTTGAAATGCAGATGGCAGAATGCCCTTAAGCTAAAAAAATGCCTTTTCTTCATCCCATTGAATTGTACTTAAGCTGAGCCGAGTTACAAATTGTTCAAAATTGACATTTTCTTCTTATACTTGAATTGCTCAGAAAAATTTAGGAACATAGGACTGGAAGGGATCTCCTGAGTCATCAGTTGCAGTCCGTAGGCACCATGTTATATAATTCTTTTCATAAAAGTATTGAGCTCCACCTTAAAAGCCGCTGTTCTTTTTCTGAACCCACTACTTCATTTTCAGGCTGTTCCAGAACCTCATAAAAATAAAAAAGCCTTCCTCTGATTTCCAGTCAGTTTAGACCCTTTTTTTTTTTCCATAAGCAAACACTGCCCTTTAGCTCAATAGTTCTTTTCCTTGTCTCGTATTTATTCCCTCAGGTACTCATATTGTCTCTGGTTTTCCCCTCCAATGCTGAACAAGCCAAGTCTTTTTTAGTTCCTTTTCCTAAAATAAGTCTTTCACTCTCCTAATGAGCTTCAGGAGCACAGCAAAAATGAACTGTCCATAGGCATCCTAAAGGGCCAGGTGTGCAGGACTGACCTAGCGCTGCCACACCACCCTTCCCAGCCCAAATCACTGAGCATTCATCAATAAGTTCAGTTAAGAAATGGATTAAGCAAAACTCCTGCAATGCATCCAGTTTTGGAGCTCAGCACCACCAAAAGGAAGACAGCACTGGTGCAAGCTTAGGGTTTTTTATTTCTCGGGTTCTTTCAGAATTGATAACTCTGTAAGTATTTGATCTAAGGACAAAACCAGAAAACATCAAGAAGGGGCGTTAAATATGCTATAAAAAGCCACTGAAATCAGTCTGAATGTTCTAGAAGCTCTCAAAAGGTTTTTAACCGATGGGGGGTAGATTTTAAACATTTACTGACTGCTTAGACAACAGAAGTAATGGGACATAGGTCCTTGCAACAACATAGTATATAAAGATTGGTGTAATTATGTTGCCAGTGGAGTTCTTGGTGGATACAACAAATACAGTTCTGGGAAAAGAAGTGGGAAAATACAACATAAACAACGGGAAAGAAGAAAACAGAGATTATATAATCACATTTGGTGAGTCAATGTTGATTTTGATAAAGAAAAAAAACTATGTGGAAAATTAGCTTGAGCATTAGAAAAAGCTCATGATTTCCTAGAGCCTGGAAACTGCAAAACAGTGAAAGTCTTAAAGTTTCTGACAAAAATCACTGGATGAACAAAGTAGCGTTGATCTGACAGAAAGCATTTTAATGCTCTATATTTTCTTTCTTCTGTTTCTCAGGGTTTGAGATGGTCACTGTTTGTTGGGTTTTGTTGGCTTTTTTTTGTGTTCTACCCAATAAATTTCCTTATAAATTCCACCCTGAATTTCTCTCTGTATAGAAGTTTCAGGGTGATGGGTCAGAAAGGCACCACATCTCTTTCTCGCAGAGCGAGCAGATCTGATGCCCTGGAGCAGGGAGAGGAGCCCCAACACTGTTCCACCCCTCCTTTGTGTAATTCCACAGCTGAGGAGCACCGGAGGAAGGCAGTGAGAGCAAGGGAATGAGGGCATTTGCCAGCCTGAAAGATGAGCACTCATCAACAGCGTTCAGGAACGACTTAGTATTCAGAGGGCACTTGGGACACTCCTGTGCATCCATCATGGACACACACAAAGAAAAACACATAAACCAGAAAATTAATCCTTTATGTGTAGTTTTAGCCAGCACAATGAGTCACTGCTGTGGTTCAGTTCAGCCTGACTTTACAAAATACATTCTGAAGATGCCACAGTGGGACAACAGCAATACATTCACCAAGCAGGAGACCCGGTGCTCCAATACAACATTCCAAAGTCCAGCCCACCTGAAGGATAAGGCTGGTACAGCTCTTCAACATATCACCACTTTTCTTCCCTCCTTGGGTAGCTCTGAAATCTGCAGAAATGCAGATTAGCCTCTTAATAAAAAAATAGAAAAAGAGTTATTTGTACTGAAAAAAGAGGTGAGAATATATAACAAGAGTTTTTAAGGCCATCAGGCCTTGCATAGCTTTCAAGAGCCACCACAGGTCAAAGGAGCAGCTGCTATCACAACTGATTATCCATTTGATTTAGAAGTTCTCCTGAGTCAGTTTTATGTGTTATTTCTTAACTTTGCTGTAGATCCCAACAGCAATTACTCAGTGGCTCCTGATACTGTAGTTTCTCTCCTCTAATGAGAAATACAGCTTCCTTTTGTAACTTTACTTACTCTCTGTCCATATATGACATTTCCCCCATGTCTGCTTTCACTGATGAGATACTACTGAGAGAAAGAAATATTATTCGATCTGAAGGGAAATAGCTCAATTTGAAGTTAATCTTCTACTTTTGAAATTAATCTTCCTCATTACATATCCGCAGAAATAAGTCTTCTGACTGTCAAGAGGAAATGCTGCTTTTTAGGGTGCCACCTTCTAACTCAGTTAACATCAGCAGTGTGTTCTCAGTGTTCTCCTAAGGCCAGCTCATGAACTGAGATGCTTCTATCCTATTAATCATGTGAAAGCGGAGGCAGGGATTGCTCTGTAAGGAATTTTACTACCCAAGAAAGGTGACAGTTAACAGCCATAAGGTCTGAAGTGCACTCATGGATTTCTTGGGAGCAGACAGCTGATACACATAACCTTCAGGCTGAGCAGGCCACACCTGAAGATGACAGGGACATTCTGGGTTTATACCCACCAGCATTACTCTTCTGAGACCAACAGAAAAAGTGGTTTTGTGACATGAGTAACAGCTAATACAGACTTGAAACTCGAGACTCCAAACATATTTCACAGACATATTTTCCTTTTCTAGTTGGGAGCAGACTACCGCTTTTATGAACCTTCCTCCACTTCAGCTGCTTTTTCAGTCCTTCGATTGCACCGACAGAGTCAGCAAGGAGGCAGCTACTGAGCAGGAGTGGCTCCATCGCAAGGAGCCAAAGGCAGTTCCTGCCTCTGCTGCTGTCCCCACCATGTGACAGCAGAGCCACTGAAGCAATCTCAGGAGTTAAACAGTCCACGGCCCCGCTCACCATGACCTCTGAGAAGTCCATGAGAGCAGCCAGCACAGCACCCACACGTGGCTATGTGGAGACATCGTGGGTGGCTCCAGCAGGATCACAGACAGGCAGCGAGGGAATGAGACTGGTGGGCAGGAGAGGAGGTGTTTGTGGGCACAGGGGTGGCACACAGGGTGTACCAGGGCATTGTAGGTACAGCTCGCAGTTCAAGCACTGTCTCTGCCACCTGGGCAGCCAAGGAAACACCCCTGTAACAGTACTGGACCCTCCAAGAAACTCCAGTTCAGGCTGCAGCTCCTGCTCACCAAACAGCACCAGAGTGCCAAGGCAGAGAGAGTGACCAGGCCCATCAGCCAACTCTACCCCTTTGTGAATGTCAGATGTTGGCAGGTACACCCAAGAGTCATCAAGCAGCCATCAACCACCATGTCCTTGGCTTGCAGCGCCCTGTACCGCTAAAATCACAGAAAAGTTCAAGGGTCAGACTCTGAAATAGCCTGAAACCTAAATATAAAGGCAAATCATGTGATCTGCAGATGTACAAAACACTGTCCTCCTAGCAATGCCAAATGCCCAACTCAGGTGTGTTTTACTAACCTTGGGGTTTTTGTTTGTTTTACCACACATTTGAGTAGAGAATCGGTATTGCAACAATCACAGGCAGACCACGATCGTCTCACAAGTTCTCTTGCTTCCTGCCTTCCTTCAGCTGGAGCCACTCTGGCACTGGCACACACGGCAGTGAAGAACGAGCACACAGCAATGCAGAGAGCAGGAGCTCTAGCACAGGATGCATTCTGCTACCACCCTGTTTAATTACTATTTGCAGTTCAAGGCTGCACAGATTACCTCCACCCACACAAGGTAATTTGAACACTTTTATTTCGTCTAACTATGTACTGACACGATGTTAACAGTTGCAGTTTCAAGGAGTAAAATCCTTAGAACTGCAGTTACAGATCAAGGAGAAAAAGCTCAGATGTCTCCCTCTGGTTTCATAAAATTACAGAATAGCTGAGCGTGGAAAGGACCTCTGGAGGTCACCCAGTCCACCTCCTTTNAAATAGCTGAGCGTGGAAAGGACGTCTGGAGGTCATCCAGTCCACCTTCTTTCTCAAAGGGTTAATTTCAAAGTTAGACAAGGCAATCCAAGGCCTTGTCTAGTTGAGTCTTGAAAGCCTCTGGAGAGACTCTCTTTCAAGAGAAACCACAAACTCTATGGACATCTGTTCCAGCACTTAATCTCTCTCATTATGATTATTTTTTCCTTCTGTCCAGTTATATTTTCCCCTCTTGCAACTTGTGGCCATTGCCCCACATCCTTTTGCTACACATCACTCAGAAAAGTCCCTATTTAGGGACCCATTAGGATGGCTATTAGATCTTCCTTAGCCTTCTCTTCTCTGGACCAAACAAACTTTTGTCCCCCAGCCCCTTCTTCTCTGAGTGTCTCAGTCCCCCCAGGCACCCTAAAGACCCGGCTGCTCCCACACCACAGCCCTCAGCACACACACAGAGTCCTGCTCTGCACCAACAAGCCTCAGAGGGTTGAAAACCATCCCTACCCAGACAGTGACATCAGGTGTGAGGTCCCAGTCTCCACATCAATTCAAAGTTTGCAGCGAGGCCAGGTGCTCACCTGAGACCTCTGCATTTACCGCCACATCAGCACTCAAATTCAGTTCAGGGGACAAACTGGGCGGAGAGCATTTGTCAAAGATTTCTGCATTAGAGAGCCAAAATGATCAAAAACACCAATAAGGAATTGAGTAGCCATTTTCACGGGGATACTTAGTTGACACATGCTCGGAAACTGTGTTATTAAAACTAGAACAGAAAATTATATGTTTCATTACCCAGAATTAGAATGAGAATGGACTGGTTTGTGCACAAAAAAGAGTGTAACTGAGAGGCTGTTCGAGATAACAAAAAACAAACCAAGACTGTCATCTGACGATATCAGCACCAATATTCTGCGCTGTCTTGTAGGAAAAATTATCTGTATCATACACAATAGGTTGCATGAACTCCCAAATAAACAAAACTCGGCTCCCATTTCCATACAGTAGGTTTAGACAGGCTGATTGGGTCTGGTGTAACTGGTTAACAGCAGAGGGAACACACGGCAATACAAGGCAGTGAGGAGTACAACTGTGACTGACCAGAATGCCAGGCTGGAACAAAGTCACAACTTCTGCTTTCACGGAACTCTGAACCAGAAGTAAGAAGTGACACGTTGCCAAGAGAGCAGATGAAGAAGCAAAATGAACGCACTGGTATAGAACTGGAATAACCCTGAGCAAGACTGGGTGGTGAGGGTAGGTTGGGAGCATGGGATGTACGTCCAGGTAAAGAGCCCAGGTCAGAACTTCAGGGAAGGTGAATTGCTGCTGCTATGTTGACACCATTGCTTTAAATTCACTGCAAGTTCAGCTTTCAGGTGGTGGCTTTTAATGTGCTCCAACCTGCTTCGTTCCGACCAGACCGTGTAGGAAATTTGGGATTGAGTGCAAAGGCACAGACCTGATCCTCATCTCTCCTCAGGTTTTACATTCCCTGATTTTTCAAGAATTAATCTCAATTCACACTGATAAATGAATTAGTGTTTCAAATTAAAACTAGGGTTTTTTCATTGAGCTCTTTAACTCTCACTCTGAGACAGTCCATCTTGGTTTAAGAAAGCCATTATGGGGGCTGCAGACCAGTTCATGCCTCCCACAAGTGGGCTGGCTGCCATCTCATCTCCACTGACACACTCTGGGAGAGGCACTAAAGAAAAGTTCAACAGTTCATTATTTGGAAATCAGTATTGCAAATGGATCTGCAACTTTTAAAAATCACTCTGATGCAAAAACGAGAGTTAAATTCTTGAAAATTCTGAAGCTGAGAATACTTAATGTCTATAAATAAAAAAGAGAATATAAAAACTTAGAATAAAGTCTAAGAACAAGATATTACCACTTTCCAAGTTCTTTATGAAAAATCCATGTGAATAACGTTCTGGAAGGGTACTTTTCCTGCAAATAAATGTAATGCAAATACTGAGTCCCATAAGGCCAAGTTTATAGCCCTTACCCTCAAAAGCAGCCCTAATGATTAGCATAGCTAAGTATGTACTGTAGTGCAGAGCCTGTTGCATATTCATTCACAGTGGGTATAATTCTCTTCTTGGAGACACTACCAAACCAGCAGCAGCCCTTGTATGTAAATGGAGACTTCCACTAGCTTGTATTTAAAGGCATCTATAATAAGAAATAATTAACATGTGCGAGATATTTACACATTTTTAAGTGCACACTGTATGATAAGGCACCATTAAACATATATTATTTCAAAACATAAAACATCTTAGCAAAATAAATAAAAAAGAAAAATATTCCTTTAAAATTTAGTTTCCATGCTCCTAAAAAAACCCTCCTGTGACTACATACATCTTTCAAAAGTGTGCCACTAGGAACTCTAGCTAACAGACCAACTTGGCACAGAAAGAATTTCTGAATGACCAGCAGACAAAATGAATGCTGCTTCTACCTGGACTACATTCGGCTTCTCCCATTTTGCCAAGAACAAAAAGCTCTTATTTTAACTTTTCAGGCAAAGAGTAGCTAATCATTGACTAGCTCATAATATTATTTTGAGCTGTGCTATAATACTCAAATACATTTTATTCATTTTCCTGAGTGAAATCTAACAAAATGTACAAAGGCCCAAGAATCCTCTAAGCATAAAAAGAAGTCTCTCCTTAAAGAATGTCATCAGAAACAATGCCCCACATATGCCAATTAATTGGTGGAGAAAGGGCCTCAGAGTCGGGACATGGATTTCATCCCTGGCTATGCAACAATACTCAGAACCCAGCTGGAGACTCTCCTGAGCAAATGCCCTCTCGAGGGCTCAGGGTTGAGCTGCAGGGTTGGAGTAGACAAACAACAGAGATTATCTCCAGCCACCACTGTTCTATATTTCCTTATAATTGTGTGTATTTTTAAACACTTTCAGTGTATCATGGGGATTTTGCTTTTAAGCCCAGAAAAACAGACTTGAAGGCACCTTGGGGCTTCAGGCTCCCCATCCTCACCCATAATGACATTATGTAATCCTCTTCATGGATGGATCCAGCTCCATACTTTTTCTCATTAGTAAGGAATAATTCTTTTAGTTTTCTGAAATGTTATGTGTCCTTGCATAGTTTCAGAGTTATTATTAAAATCATGCAGTGATTTTCCTCTCCTTGGGCAACCCTCGTGAGCAGCCTTCTATGCACAGAGGGTTTGTGAGAGGCAAATACAGAGGTACAAACTGAGCCCATGATCAGAACTCACACAACACGGTATTGCTCAACATATACAATTTACACACCTAGTTCTTAAAACCCTGTATATTTGTATGCTGGGTATCATCAGTTCAGTACAATTTTTATAGAGAAAAGATTCAGGAAGAAAAATCAGCTTAAAAAATTAGCTTACTAATGTGCTGTAATGCACTGTGATCACTCTGAATATCCCATGCACTCTGTGTGTACACCAAACTGAACATGTCAGATGCCCTCCCTTAGAAGAGTCACTCAGATTAATCTGTGTTTCCTATAGTCTTGCTATTTATAGATTCTTTACACTGATTCTAATGCATCTTGCCCAGATAGTGCTAACAAAACATATCCCAACCTTCTTTAATTGGCACTCTCAAGTGGGCAAGTTTCAAACCCCATGTTCCACTGCAACTTTTAACTTTCTTGGGTGTTCACACACCGTTATTTGTTGCTTAACAGAAGAAACCACTGGAGCTCCACTTCACACTTCAATTTCTACCCACATTAAAAACAAGGACATAAACCAAAATCTCTAACACCAGACTCTTCCCTCTTCAGGATATGTAGGGATACAGGAAAACTCTGTGTGCCGTTTGCTCCTGCTTGACGTACATCATGATTTCCTAAATCAGCTGAAACTCAACAGCTGAGCCAGCAATTTTGAAGGCTTGGTGTACACAAGAGTTCCCAAATGAGACTGACTTCTACATCCATGATCTACACTTTGACATTTTTTTTGCCTTAGTTGGAAAGTCAGCAAATTGTCCAACAGGAATGTTTTGGCACCTTCCTATTATCTATGACAACATGACAAGTGGGAAAAAAGGCATTTGCAAACAAGAGGGAGCAGAATGCGGAGAGATGCTATTTTTGGTGCTATATCGGGAGGTACTCAGTGTGTTCAGAGAAAGACAAAGTTATCTTAATTTTATCCTTGGTCAAGGTTTCTTTTTTCCCCTTCCTCAAGGCAAAACGGTATTGGCCATACTAAATAGAACAGAATAGACTCATAAAGTTGTAAGAAGTAAAGTCACTTTTCAGAACAGCAGCCATTAAAATGTACTGCCAACCCTAGAAAATTTCAGTTCCACAGGATATGATGCACTGCAACAAACAAACATTACTTTGTTTTCCATACATTACTGTTTGTTTCACTATCCTGTGGTATTTCAGCTTCTATTTCAAATGCTTCCTCTTGATGATAAGTAATTGCATGTTATAAGATCCAAAGAAGGGTTTGGGGGAAGACATTAATTTAGCATCCGAGTCAAATGATCACAACTACTTGTTTGCTTCCAAAGACAGCACGGCACAGGGCAAAGTACTGGGGCTTTTCCCGAGCCTACTTCTTGTCACAAAATGAGGTAGATCAATTATTTAAAAAACATGCTGCTTTCCTAATTTTCTCACTTTCATCTAATTTCTAATTTTTAGATGCTCATGGACACCCTCCTCTTGTTTTGCAGTTCCTTTTTGAGTTCACGTCTTGGATAATTTTTGTGATAAGCTTCCTGGGGTCTCCCAGCACTTCCTCAGACCTAACAGGTGAGTATGGAGCCCTCCCAGTCTCAAGCCCTGGGAAATCCCAGATCCTGCTATCACCCATCCAGAACAGTTGTGCCACAAGCGATTCTGCTTTCCCTGCTAAAGCTGCTCGCCATTTCCTGTCATCTGCCACTCTATGAACCGCTAAGACACTGTTTCATTTTCACCCACTGACTTTTCCATGTTCTGATCACCCTCCCTTCTCAGGTTGGCGATAGACATCTTGTTACCTTGTTCCCTGCTTTTGCTTCAGTTGCTGCTGCTAAAATATTCCTTTGCCTCCCCCATTTTTTCACACAACCAAGGCTTTGCACAGCCTTCTCCTTTGATTCCTTGTTTTTCACTCATGCCTCGTTTTCCCCCTTCTCATAGAATTTTCATACCTTAGCACAGGAATTCTCTCAATTTCTCCATTTACTAAATTATCCTTGCTCATCATTCAGGTTCCTTCAAGAACTAACCCCTCATGGCAATTTTTCATACGAGGTGTTTCCAAATACTCATCTGCACTCCTTGGGGGAACTGTGCCAGTGACTGCACAGTCCCCACGGATTTGTATAGCCCTGGACTGACTGACTAAACAATCAATAGCAAATCAATAGCCCAGCTATGACAGCAGTATTTTTGCTTTCTGGAATAGAATAGTTTTGCTTTTAAGTTTATTCAGACTGAGAGATAATTCCTTCAAATAAAGTAGTGGAAACCAGAGCATCCATCAAATCCAAAGAAGTGTTCAAATGTGACGTATCGTGCTTGGAATGCCTCCCTTGCCTGCATTACTCTCTTGGGATGGGAAACAGGAGAAGGCAGCGAAACAATAAGAGTAATGAATAATCCCATACTTAGCAAAACCATTAAGTTTAGAGTTTGAAATTTGTACGACAATCTGGACTTTGCTGCAATTTCATTTCATAGATACTACCATTGAAAGGCAAATAAAATTGGAAAATATATATTCCCAGAAAATCTATTACCAGAACCCTAAAAAAAAATTATAATAAGTTTAAAGATTTCTAGGTTTTACACAAGACTCAGAGGGATACCACATGCCCTGTCTAGTTACAATAAAGACCTGCTGGGCAAATGAAGGTCACTTGAATTCTTTTAAACTTAAAACTTTGTCTTCTGCTAAATCACAGGGAAATACACCGAAACCATAATCAACTTTTCCTGGGTTTGACAATCGCCAAAGTCCTCTTTATGCTCCTCACCATTGACTCACAAACCACCGCGTCCCAAGGGACTGCGCACTCTGAGACGAGGAGTGAGTAATCAGGAAAAAGATGTTTCCCCTCTTCAAAGTATTCACTAAAGCATTCATCCTTTCAAAACTCCAAGCTACTATTTGTTTGGGTTGTAAATCTTACAGCAACAGTATCGACACTGTTACCGTAAACACTGTACAATGTAAATGAAATTGTCTGAAATATAGACCAGCTCATGGAGACTCCTTCCAGTACGGCACAGGGTGAGCTGGTCTCATTGCAGCTGTCTGGGAGCACAGGAACAGCAAAGCCCAGAAAGAACAGCACGATTATTAGACCTGTCTCAAAATAAAAGACTTATACTCTTCTAAAGCTTGGGCGGGGACTTTTTATAATTCATTCAAGACACCTTTGGAAAGAGTTGATACTATGAAGGAAGCCAACAGTTTCAGAGAACGAATATTTCAGGATGCATCTGAAACATGACTCACTGGCTCTGACTGCCATTTTGTTTACTGCTGTGGAAAGCTGCAAAATGTAGTTGTGATAGAGCAGACTTTGAAGAGATGTATTAAAATACCTACTTATTGATAGATTTATTCTTATATTCGGCTCAATGAGCTGATTTGCTAATGCAAACAACGAACATCACTTTACAGTAAGACAAAAGAATTGATTTATCAAGAAGAAACCATGGGGTGTGATTATTAAGTAATGCATTGCTTGGCAATTAAGAAGTATTTGCTGCATTAATTATTGGAATTACTAGGCAGAGGTAATTTACAGCATTTCATAATCTTTTCAACATTTTACTCTTCAAAATATCAAATCCCAACAATCCAAATATTGCTGACAAATTGGAAAGCGGAGGACAACTCTCCAGTTACTACAGTCAAGACAAAAAACTTGTCACGTTTTATGCAAGCAGTGTCTTGTCCTTAGGAGTCCAACATCGTCACACGCCCCTGTACACCACACAAACCATAAACATCTTTGAGCTCCAAACTACCATTAGATGGCTTTTATTGAACTCTAAGTCAATACTAAACAGGTTAGCTGGCAAGTTCATAATCACCAGAGGTAATATTCACAGTTCAGGAGATGGGGTCAAGCAAGAACTGCATGTGCACATGTGATTTTCTACTTTCATGATAAAAAGTGACAATGTTTAAAACACCCAATACTGATGTTTTTAAAAAGGAACCCTCTCAGCCAGAAGAGTCTTTGGCTTCACACCACCTGAACCACACCAAGATTTTTGGTCATAAATGAAATTTTGGAAATAATTCAGCACTCAATACCAGCAACATTGATTAACCATTATCACACAAAATCAAGAGGGGAAAAATGACAAACACAAGAAGATGAATAAAAGCCACAACGATGGCAAAGCCAGACCATGCAACATCCACCGCTGATCACAGGTTACAGGCAATGGCTGCCACAGGTCTGCTGTGAGATGAGACCAGCTGTGAGTCTGAAACCAAGTAAAACTAGAGCTGGCTGGCTACAGAGCCAAGGTGCGAAGAGCTGGTCAGAGAACACCCTCAGGGTGCTCTTTCCTATCAAAAAATAAAATACCGAGAGGACGCTCATCACTTTACCTGGAGAAGCACTTCCTCCACAGCACAAAGCCACAGGAACACGACGTGGTGCTCATCAGCCTCCACAGGGAGCAGCCCTTACCTTCACGGTGACCACGCCATTGTACTCAGGGTTCTTTGTCACACTCCTAGAGTCTTCTAGAGTCCATCACTGATGCAAAGCGGGGTTACCTGTCACAATGGGCTCGTTCCTCTTCACAGAATCACCAATTCACAGCATCAGTCATGGTGGAAGGGACCGTAGTGACCATCTAGTCCAACCACCCTGCTCTAGGGTCATCATGGAGCTCGTGGCACGAGGTTGCACAAAGGCCGTTCTTGAACATGTCCGGACTCAGGTCTCACGGCCGCGTTGCTGTGAGAGAAGCTCCACGCAGGAGGGGCTCTGCAGTGATGGCCGGCACGGGCCGCTGGTCAGTCAAGGCAAAGGCCGGTGGTCAGTCAAGATGAAGGCCGCTGGTCAGTCAAGGTGCAGCCCGGCTCCTTCAGCGTCACCTTCACACTCTTCCCGTCTCTCGGGAAAGCTCCGCGAGGGCGCCAGCGGCCATGGGGCGGCATTTTTCCTCCGAGAAACGACACGGACCGCTCGAAAGTGGCGACGGCCGATGGCTTCGCGTCGCTCCGCATCCCCCAGCCGCTTCAAAATTCCGGCCACTGCCTCCACGTGGAAGGCAGGTGGCGGGCGGCCGCTGGCTGTCCTCTCCGCGACTGGGCTGGCGGACCTGCGAAATGGCTGGGGGGCAGCGGGAGAGGCATCGCCGAGCCCCGCGGGGAGCGCGGGCGAGAGGTGTCCCCGAGCCCC
>VYZT01044767.1:604205-715458 GCA_013400735.1 Pomatostomus ruficeps
GCAGCATCGGGCGACGGCCGCCCGGCCGCCGGGTCGGGGGCAGGCGGGGAAAGAGGAGCCGGCGGGCAGTGGGCGAGACCCAGCCGAATTTTGACCTCCGGCATCCAGTTCTAATGCCCCAACTGACAACGTGTCTAGCCACTCCTGCCACGCCGGAGAAGAAGAAGGGAGAAAGCTGAAATGAAAAATAAGACAGACTGGACATGGGTGATTGAAATATCCAGTTCCAGTACGTGGAACCAAGGTGGAAGTGTACGATCTAAAAACGCCAAACATGAGTGGATGTCCTACACTTCTTGGTCTGGAGCACCTCCTCAGGCTCCACGTTTCCTGGTGAAATGGCTGTTTGTACTGAGGTTCTCTGGAGTGCCCAGTTTAAGGGCTAGGACAGAAACCATCACCTTCCAGTTGGAGCTGTGTGCCAGGGATAGGTACTGCTCAACCATCAGGGTGTGCTGGGGTGTGGAACTGCTGCTGTGGTTGGTCGGACATGGTTGGACTTTCCGTTTTTTGATCTTGATGATCAGCTGTAGGGTCTCAAGTGCAAGTGCAGGATCTGACAGGTTTCACGTGGACAGTTTTCACTTTGTCATTGCCTTTCAAAGTCTTTAGCAGAGGTCATGGCTAAGGGATGACATTGCTCTATTAGGATGGTGTTTTACTGTGTGTGACACAGACCTCCTCTGAGGTGAACAGCACTTAAGCTCTCCTACGTGGTGTTAAATTATCAGAAGTACATGATGATCTGAATAGTGTCATTGACCTTCTTCCCCCCGTTTTGCGGTATCTGTCATTTAACTTTGTCATTTTAAGGATATTGTATGTCAGCTGTGTTGCTGTTATGACTCTAGAATAGCTGGTGGGAGTTCTGGGAAGAACAACTTTGGCCCAAAAAAGTTAGCGATGCAATTTTTCGTATTAGTAGTACTTGGGATGTATGGAAGACCTTTGCCTCGTACTGTCTGAGTTTTCTTTGGGTGTTTGGATTAGTTCTAGAAAGAAGTAAGTTAGTATGTCTTAGGCTAATGGTAGCCATGCTGGTTTAGCTCTGACTCATCGTTTAAAAATTCTGCTGTTTTATGATCTTTGTGTCATAAGATGATGACGTTTGGTAGTTGGTGTGGGCTGTGTCACTGAGTGACATCTGACCGAGGCTGCTGGAGTGGTCACCTGGTGTGTTCTGTGAGGGAGCAAACTCACAGCCCAGTTTGCAGGCTGTGTCAGGCCCAGTCTCTTTGCAGGCATTTGCACGGGTGAATGTGAGTTTTTGGTACTGTGGTTCAAAGCCTCTGAATCACTTCCTTTCTTTGTTACTCCATTCGAAGTACTTTTGCTTATCATTGTGCAATATGGAATAATTGTCTCCACCAGAACAGGCAGGTGGAGGAAGTGTGGCTGCTCCTTTCTTGTTGTGTGAGGTGTTTGGAAAACAATCTCAACTGGCCATGGTGTAAAATCTTCATCTACATGTTGGACATGTGGCACAAAACTACATGCAGGGCTTCAGTTATCAATCCATCAATGCATTTTGCATCTTCACTGGGAAGTTCTCCATGGCAGAGGTCGAAGAGATGTCCAGAAAGCTGAAGAGTTTGTATGTCTAACAGGTATCAGTGGTGTAGATGGTAGTGGCTTCATTTGAGAGATGACTCTGTCTTGCCTCCCTGCTTTTCCCCCTTCCCAAAAGCCAACCGCACCAGGGGCGTTTATTGGAAAGGAGCTCTTAGAGCTGGGGTGTCCCACACCAGATTGCACGTGAGATGAAGTGCTTCGTGCCCTCAGAGCAGCCCAAGTTCTTGAACAAGTAAAACACTACGTGGATCATAGGATGACCACTAAACAGTTTCAGCATTTTACCTTGATATAATTTGAGGCTGTGGGTGTAAATGAACAATTTGGGTCTTATGGTGACATTCCAAAGGTATCGTGCACTCCTGATTCTCCTTTGACTCCTTAGTAATATCCAAATCCTTCAAGGATTCTAACTGAACTTCATCAAATAAAACCAATCATTAACTCTGCAATTTGGAGAATTTAATACTGGCTGCAAAATTATTTTCAAAGCCAGTCACGATAGAGAAGCCCTGATAAAGCACATGGAAAAAGTACAGTGTGCATATTGCCTATGTGAACTCATCATATTTTGGTGGCACCCAAGAAACTTTTATAAATTTTGAAGTTTTGGAAGTAGATGTTCATATTTATCCTGTCAGTTCATTCATTTTCTACTATCATGTTATTTTAAAAGGCTTTTCAACCTTTCAAACTTAAAGATAAATTCAATTACTGTCTTTATATTGAAGCAAAATAAGATCACAGACAAAATAACCTCAGTGTTTGGTTAGGTAGGTGCCTTTTTCTAGTTAGAAATGGCTTTTAATCATCTGAAATACCTCCTATTACATTTGGGTTAGGACTGTGCAGCAGGAACCGATTTATTCTAGAAGCAAAAGAACACCCATTAGGAGTTCTGCGTTTTCTGCTAGTCAGTTCTAGACCTGTGTATTAGAACCAAGACACTTTACAGCTAAAGATAATCATTCCATTATATGGTAAATGTAGGTGTTACTTTTGACGGTTTTAGTTACAATTTTTTTCCTTTTCCTGTAAGGAATGTTGTGTATGTTTTAGTGTAATTCTCGGGCTATATGAAATACTGGTTTGGCTTTGCTTGACTTCCATGTGCTTATGATTTCAAGCTTTTGTGAGTGGGTGAAAGTGTCATGGAATATTCCTTCTTTTTCCCCTTGCTTTTCCTCTTAAGAGGTAACCTGTTAAATATTAAAGGTGCATGTTTCCTTAGAAATAATAATCTGAAAATAAAGAACTGACAAAAAGGGTCTTCACAGTGGCCTTGAGTAAGGCTGCCCTGCTTTGCCTTGTGTTTCACAATACACCGTTGGATGCATTGACAGGAAATCCTAGTTCATTTTGGGAACAGACTGAAAGGGAAATTTATTTACTTTTAAATACCAAGTTTGTTGATTCACATTAAAGTTGTCAGTAACTTGAAGTAACATTTTTCATTTTCCTTGTACAGTTTGTTACATTATCCGAACCCAGACAGTTATCTCACAGACTCTGGTATTTAAGTCTATGAGATGGCTTTAGGGGGGAACAAAATTCCATATGAACTGTGCTCCTAACTTTTTTTTCCTAGCCCAGAGCATCCTATTTACTGCAATAAAAACTCCCTTTATGGATGAATATGTGAAACAGTTACCAGTATCACAGAGATGCTCTTGAAGCTCATCTTGATGCTTTTTTCTAATTTAATATTTTGGGTGGTTGTATGCAATGAACACCATTAGACTTTCGGGGTGATAATGTTGAAATCTAAAGTGCTATTTTACCGTTGTGTCAGATTGTATTACAACACCTTTGGTAAGTGATCTAAAGATTACAGCCAAATCTCTGAAGGAGACTTAACATGTGTGCAGTTCTGGATCTCAGTAATAAAACCAGTCTTTAAAGCTCAATAGTTATTGCATGAAAGGGAGAAAGTGACATTTTTTAAAATGTCATCTTCTCACTGAAATGATGCAATGCCCATGGACAGGAGCATGACCACCACAGTGTTTCCATTCAGTCTCAGTCTGTTTAGCAGCAGTGGAAGAATGAGCTGCAGTTTATTTCAGCTCACATGATCCACCAGAAAGATAATGTACTTCCAGATAATTGCAACATTTCCCATTTATACCTGCACTCAGGTACCAGCAGAGTCAAAACTTGAAGATAATAGTGGCACTGTTTGGGCTGCTGAATCCCTGTGACATGTGGAGACATGCAGATGGGAGAGAACAGGGCTGAACCTTTGGATGCAAGGTTTGGCTTGAGATGCAGGGTTTAGAAAATCATCTTTGCTGTACAAGGAAATGCAAGTTTTTGAGGGTTGGGCTTTCCACCTTGCATCTCTTTCAATGGAGTCACTTTTTAGCAGAGATATATACTTATACCTGCTTATTGAACTGAAAGGCAGAAATCTATTTTTTATTTGTTCCACACACGTTTTTTCTAAGACAGAGGTGACTTGCAAGAAGATGGTGTATTTTAGTAAAGGCTGTGATTTCTGAAATCAACCTCTGTATTGACACAACTGCTCTGTGAAGGAACAAGACTGACTTCCCAAGCAGAAAACAGTGGCTCGAAGTGGGGTCTGGGGAACCTAGAACAGTTGAACACCTCCTCCTTCTGTTCGTTGGGAAGCTGTGGGTGCAATGCTGATTTCAGTAATCCTGAGCTGGCACTCACTGGCTCTAAGATTTGGTCATCTCTAAGTAACACCTTTTAATTTTTTTTAGTGGAAAAGCTTTACTAATGACTGTTTTGAAGAATCAGCTCTTTATCAATACATTATTGTTGAACTGTTGTCAAAATCAGTGTTTAGAAGACAACTGTCCTCAAAATCAGGTAACCTCTAAGCACTATTACCTTCAGTCAGTAGAAATCCAGAAATTTTCTTGCCTGAAGAAAGTTTTCAGGACTGTGTTCCAAACGTGGTGTGATTTGCAGTGCAGACTGGATTCTTCAATCCTGAACTGGGCAATCATCTGAGGCATAAGTTGCACTATAAAGAGAGTAACAAAGTGTTAACCAGAGGTCCCTTCTGCCCAGGTCTTGGGACTTCTCTAAATGAAAGTTACTGAGCGAGGTTCAAAAGCAGACCTGGATGACTCTGGCAATATTCATTGTGTTACTAAGAAACTCCAGTGCAGAGCTGCACGAGGAACACTGCAGTGTCCATGATGCCTGGCTTGTTTACCTACAGCGACACTGTTACCACAGCCCCACTTCCTCATTTCACTGGAAACTGCTGAGCGTATTTTGGGACACCGAAAACCAATTGATTTCTTGTTACAACCTTGATAAAGTGTTTTATCTGCCTCAAGTGTAGCTTACTTCAAGGTACAAGTCTGAAGTGTGCTCCTGCTTGGGAGGGACACTGAAATACACCCTTGTCACTCCTAAAAGCCTGAACATTTGGAGTGAAGACACCACCAAAGCCACTGAACTGACCAGGCTTCCTTCCCTTCAGTGTCCAGGTTCAGTGCCCATAACTATCCAAAGATTCAAATTGCATCATTTGTTTGTAATACTTCCTGAATGACAAAAACAGTGCTTTATTTTGGGCTGGTCTTTGATTGAATATTAAAATCCAGCAATAAACTCACTGTTTAGTAATTGCTTCTGAAAGTTAAAATATTTAGAGAGAGACAGCTCAAATAATGACAAAATTTAAATGTGTCTAATATTGAAAGAAATGGGCTAATTATTTTTTTTAATCAATGGAGTGATTGTGATGGCCAGCTATGTTGTAAATAGCATTTCTTTGTCCATTCATTTGACTTTTAGCATTAGTACAGTTTCTTGGCTCTGTACATTTTCATCAGTGCAATCCCTTTTTGTTGTTCCTTATCCATACATTTTTCAGATAGTTTTTGCAGCACATTTTATGGCACTGGCATCCTGACACTGGCAAAAAAAATCATTAAATGGTTAACTGTTCCTTGCATTCAAACTATTAGAACAACATAATTAAAGTCGAATGTTTGTAATGTACATTCATGCAAATATAAATATTTTGGTTTTGACAAAAGAGAATTCATCCTTTCTGCCTGTTGAATTACAATGTCACACTCTTTGTTTATTATTAAAACTTTACATTGGTAAATTGCAACACTAAAAGGAAATACACTTCAGTCTTTTTCTTCCTATTACACAGAGAAAATGTAGATAACAGTACTATTTCAATACTATCTCATTATGAGTCCTGATATAAAATATTGCTGCAAATCTGTTAGGTCTCCAAAGACTTTCACAAGAAATTGATATGATTGACCTGTGTAGGAAAGAATGATGCTTCTTGTTCCTCGCTAAGAAGAGGATTTAGTTGACTCTTACAAAATGGTAACGGGGAGCAGTATGAGCAGGAGACTACAACAAAACACTAAAACAAAACCAGCACTTAAAACCTCTGTCAGAAAGACACTTTTGTCCAAAAATAGCAGTTCCCCTACTTGGGCTTTCCAAGACGTCTCACAGAATACCCCCAAAATTTACACCCCATTCCTTCAGAGGAGCACACCAGAAACAATAAGGATATTTTCTTCCTTCAGGCTCTTCATTTGTTTAGATTTTTTTGGGGTTCTGTGAAATCACCTTATATTAATCACTTATATGTGCTCATACCCAATGGATTAAGAAGGAATAGAAGGGACTACACAGTGCTGGGTTCCATTGTGTGCAGGTTAGTAGCACCTGTCAAAAGAAACAGAATTAGCAGGTGATTCATGTGAACATGTCTTGGTTTGGACCAGAGTTTACTTTTTTATAGGACATCTCACACATCTCTTAGTCAATATTTAGGTAAGAGTGGCTCTGGTTGGTGTAAATGGTTTTTGAAAAAACCATTTTATCAGACCCCACAGGAGCAGCTGGTAACAAAACCACGCTGTGGTCCAGAAGGATTGGTCATCTCTTAGACTACCTGATTTACCGAGGTGTCTGTGAGTACAGCTTTCAGACATTGGTATTGGAACCTGTGTTGTACAACAGAGTCATCAGTTACTTGAAAATAATCACATTTACTCTTGATAATTTATAGATTATTATTATTATTATAATAATTGTCAAGGAAGGTTGACAGTGAAGAGCTAAATGATAGAAGCTGAAATTCAGTGTTTAGAAATGCAAGCTAATGATCAAAGGAAAAATAATCCTGACTATACATGCATAAAAATGAGCCCTGAAGAAGCTGTTACTATTCTGGAGAAACCCTGGAATCCTTGTGGACGGTTTCTGGGTGTGTCCACGTTAGCATTTTAATTTGGATCAGGTGCGTGCTTTTGAAGTGAATCTCTCTATGATCCCCAGTTACCACGCCTCTGCTTGCATCACAGCATTGTCTTGGAGAGCAGTGATCGCACTCTCTTCCAAAGAAACCAAACCAGAAAACGGGTTCCGGCTCCTAGTGGGTGTCCAGTCCACGGAACCAAACTCCTGGCAAACAGAAGGTTCCACGTTATTGAAAAAGCCCTTGAGAATGCAAGAGAAGATGCTCATCCTTGTGTGCTTGGGGAACACGGCACTTCCACCTCTGCAGCGCTGCACCCACGGCCAGGAGCCACAGAAGGAGAAGCAGTGCAGGGAAGGGCCGTCAGGGTGTTGCAGGGGATGGAGTGGCTGTCGGGGAAATGACACCTTACGACAACTTTCTGGCTGGGAGAAGAAGTGATCGAATGGTATGGGAAAGACAGATGGGGGATGTTTAGTTAAGGCAGAGATGTATGCTATTTCTCATTGCACAAGAAAAGATACGCAGCAAAGGAAATAATTAGGCAAGTGACAGAGACAAAGGAAGTACTTCGCAGTATTTAAGTCTTGGAACTCTTTGCCATGGGATGTTGTGCAAATCAGAATTGTAAATGGTTTCAAAGAATGGTAGAATGGGTTCATGGTGAATTGATCCCGTTATACTTTTCAGCCCAAACCAATCTTTAAACTGCTAATCAGGAGAAGCTGTGAGGGCAAAGCAATGCAGCACTTACCCTGTAGATGCTGTTTCCTAAGCATCCAGTACAAATTTCTATTTGAATATACAACACCTTGAGCTAAGTGGACCTTTAGTCTGACCTCGTATGGCAGTTCTTAGTTTTGTACTTACTACAGTGATTAAACAAACACAGTTATTGACTGAGGTGTTGATATGGACTGCAGAGATCACAAACACGCCTGCCTGACAAGCTGTATCCCGGTATTCTAATTCCCAACCCTTGTCAATTAATATCTTTGCAAAGCAAAGGACAAATCAGAATAGTGGGTTCAGTTTCTGCTTTAGAGCCCTCACAGTGTGGATTTAGAATCAGAGAATCATTCAGGTTGGAAAAGTCTTCTAAGACCATTGAGTCCAACCATTAACGCAGCACCACTGTGTTCACCACTAACCCATGTCCCCAAGGGCCACATCCACGAGCCTTTGGAACACTTCTAAGGATGGTGATTCCACCACTGCCCTGGGCAGCCTGTTCTGGACTTCTAACAAGCTGCAGTGTGTGGCAGACGCAAACAAAAGAGTAGAAGAAGTGGGGAGGTGATGAAGTAATGTTGAATCAAACATAAAAAATGAAACTGAAGTTTTGGCTCCTTGTTGTAGCTCTAGTTAGTAACTGGGGCTAAATGGTTAAGGATAAACTAGAAAACATTCCAGTAAAAGCATGGAGTGAGGCAATTGACTGAGTCAATGTTACTGGAAAGTTACATTCATGGAATAAGATGTTTCTCCTGCAAGGAAAGCATTTCAGCATCTAAAAGGGTTTATCCACAGCTCTCCCACGCTTACGGTTTTGGATGGTATTCACAGGCATCCTTAATGCTGTACAGGACTGTCAGTCTGCCTTACGTGAATATACATCAAAAAGCCACTAACTTATAACAAACCCATCAAGAGTTTATTTTGTTGTTTGGGGTTTTTTCCCAGAAATGGTGATTACTAATATACTGATACAGAAACAGTCTCATTTCTAACTGACCAGCCTGACCTGTCAAATTCTTTCACACATACACAATGAACTTTTTTTGTGACATCACTTGGCAGTCATTGCAACAAAGGAGAGAGCGTTGCTCATGTATCTTATTATTCTTAGTAATACAAGAGGTCTTAAAAATAAAGGGTGACATTGCATAGTTTTTTAAAAGACTACTTTGTAAAATTTGTTTGACTCTGCTAATGGACTTGCCTTTAAATGTTATGCACTTGAAATTTGCTCTCATATTTTTTCATTTTTTGGGGAAGGAACAGTTTTGCAAAATATGAAATGACATTAATACACCTGATGAATTTGTCTTCCAGAAATCTTTTGTGGTAGATTTCAGGTGTTTTAGCACAGGAAATCTGACAAGAAAGGTGCTGGAGAAATGCTGGGAAGTATGGTTCACACGGAAGAAAAAAGCACAGTAATGCTTACGGAGCTTGTAAGTGGGTTCTGAGAGAAACTGTGATGATGTTGATCACAAAATGTTTTGGTGATTAATGTAAGGGAGGAATAGCAGCCTGCAGTGCAAATAGGAATGCGTGGAGTTAGGATGACACAGCATGGGAAGACCTTTGTTGACGTGAAGTGACTGCATTTATCTCTACAGAAGCAGAGGAAGTAGCAAACTTTTAGGTTCAGCACTGGTGCAACATAGCAGCAAAGCTTCAAATGAAATAGGAATATGACTCACATATCAAAATCTATACAGGGAGGAGGAGGGAAACTTTGGATCCCAAATTAAGTACTAGGAATTAGAGGGAAAACTACATTTATGTACTAAAATGACTTCACATGATTCCAGGGGAGATAACCTGGAAGTTCTTGAAGGAGGGGCAATTAGAACTTTGTGATTTGTCTGCACTGGAAGCAAGAGTCTCTAATAGAGTCCAGGTGCACAAACTCAAGCTTTTCGTAATCTGAAAATTGGAAAAGTTGGGAAAAAATTCCAAAATTGTGTTAAGTAAATATTAGCTCTGGTTCATCATTCCGTACTGTGCTGACAAGTCAGAACCAATGTCCTACAACAGTCAGAAAAGGAGATGGTAGAGATGACGAAGAACTTGACAGTGTTGTATCCAAGTGGTCTCTCTTACAGACCTAATGCTGCTGTTTGCTGCAGATTAATACATGGGGTATGCAGTGTTTGTACAGTCAGCAAAACACATCATAGCATGGAAACAGTGGTAAAAGTAACGGGAAACTGAAAGAAGCAATGAAAAAGAAATTATTTCTGGAGTTGCTTTTTTGTGTGTGGTTTTTAGAGTATTTTGTTTGTTTTATTTTTTACAGTGGAAATGCAAAATGGCCACTTTTCTGTCTTTGAGTATAAAAACAGTGTAAGACAGGCAATTAAATAGACAGGTAGCAAAATTGAATAAGACTGAATGTCCCTCTAACTTACTTTTATGGTCTGTTAATGTCTTATGTGCAGTAGGAGCCCTGATCATCTGTGCACTGAGGATACACAGAAAGTGCAACAGAAACACCAGAGAATGCTGTGGTTGATAATCTTTTTTTACTTACACCAATGAAATAGCTTCTCTTTCACCCTACACCCACAGAAACCCTCAGGCTTCTTAAGAAAAGAAAAAGGGTGAGGCTCTTGGCCAGCTTTTATGGCGTTCCCAATGCTGCATTTAATTTGCCTTCATATCAAGAATGGTGATCATCAATTAACTCTGGGAAATGTGGGTCTGTCAGAGGAAAATATCTGGGTATGAATGTGCTGAGCAACACTTTCAGAGCCCGGGTGATTTGGATCAGCTCCTTCCCTACTTTTTGCTGGGTTAGGACCTTGTGCAGCATTTTGTACACAACAGTGATGTGTAAGTGCTTTTAGGGAAGCTGAAGTGTAAATGCACCATCAGAGTACACGGCGAGCAGGCTGCCTGCGTGGCCTGATGGGACTGAGGAGCACCAGGGAGCTCTGCTCCTCCCGTGTCCTCACTCAGCGTTTGGAGGCTGTTGGAAGTAAACTCATCCGCTGCCTTTTCACCAGCAGCAAATGACTTCCAGTGCCTTTCCCCTGAGCTTGCATCAGGTGATGAGTTAAAGCAGGAGTGCCAAGGTGGCCTTGTCACCTCCCCCTGCTGACTAAGACCTATGTGAACAGTCTCTTGTGTGGCATTTGTCAAATGGATCAAGATAATAAAAATTACAAGCTCCAAGGAAGACACCTTTTTTTTCTTCATAGTACACATCACAAGCTTTGCATTATTATTCTCATTAATCCTTTGTTACACTGAGAATGTGCTTTCATTGAAGAGCAGCATGGCTCAACACATGGACTGCCAGTTGTAGTTCCTAATCTCCTACAAGCTGCCTCTCACTGCCTCAGGAAGCATTAAGAAATTGCTAGAACTGATGGAAGATGTTCTTTCTCCAGCTGAATAGCATCTCCCCAGCTTTGTCCTGGGCACCACAAAGGATGACAGATCTTTTTCCTGCATTGTTTGGCCATCGTGTGCCTTGGCTTTCTGACATGACATCACTTTCAGTGTTTCCAGTGAGTGCCTCTCAGAAGCAGTGTCAGTATTGCAGTGGCACAGGGTGACCACTCACTGACAAGCTGCTGTGGGCTGTGATTTGAATTGTTCTGCAACTGTGCTGCTGTTAGCTTTTGTGCTTCATCCACTCATGTCAAACACCACTGACAACCTGCTCTGTTCAGAAGAAAGGTGAGTTTCCTTTTAACATGAACTGAACCTTCTATTTGTACCATGAATGATGCAATTTCCTCCCCTGCTATTAACTGTTGCTCTTGTAACCTATTTAGTTTACAGGGAAAAAAAATGTCTTGCTTACTGATAAACAAGATATGTAATTTACATATAGGTTTTGTTTTGGATAGGAAGTCTGCCTTGCTGGTATATCTTAAGCTACACAACCCTTGATTTTCTACAGTCCATTTGAAGATATGCATCCAAAGGACAGTTGACAAACCAAGGACAATATTTTTTAATGTTTTTTTTAATCCCCAAGCCACAAGGTAGAATTCCTTTAGTTAACTGAAATAAATTCTGCTTTAATGTAACACTTCTGTAAGATGTCTAGATTCCCTTATTAATTCCAGGATTTTGTGGAGCTCAAAACAGCTTTAACAGAACTTTTCTTTAACATCTTTCTTACTTCATGTCCAGCTGCTGTTGCTCCTGTTACCATCAAAAGGCAGCCATTCCAGCATAAAAAACATCTTAAAAGTTGCAGTGTAATGGCAGTTGATCTTTCCAAGTGCTGGGTTAGACACCGAGGATGTTGTTTAGTACTGAGAAATCACCAAGATATGTTTTGGATGTGCATTTAAATACGTACACTTTCACAGGCGTCGGAGGATATCTGGGGATTGCCTACAGATATTTAGTAGTTGATATATCACTTATTCAAGATTTGGAAAGTACTTGAGAAGTAAGCCTCAGGGTTAGCAGAGGAGCTCTGTGATAAGCCTCAGATCTCACAGAAGAACTGATAGCAAGACCTACCTTTTCATTCCCCCTCTGATTATACGGTAGAGCAATGCAGCTTTGCAGAGACAGATACAGCCTAACTGAGGGAGGCAGAGGATGAACCAAGGCTGGTTTACAGTCAGTTTTGAGGTTGTTTTTTTTCTTTTGAAATGACTAGTCTGCAGCTTCGTTTCTGAGAAGGTTACTTGAACCTATGACTCAAACAGAGACATCTCTGAACGGGGTAAACCGGTAGCTGCAGCACTTCTGGGACAGAAACTGCTGACTGCTCAGAGCACGGTCCCCTCTGCAAACATGGTGGCAGCTGCTTTTGATCTGTGGCTTCTCACTGCTATTGTGTGAGGGAATCACACTCTGAGTTTCAGGAGCCACAACAGAGAGTAAGTAAAGCTGTGGCTCATTTAGGACTGGGTGTTATTTTAATGAGCTTAATAAATCCTATATAGGACTGAAAGTTTCTTTGGAGTCCTCAGTCCTGCAAAGCGGCGCTCTCAGTCTGACCTTTGAGCCTTGTACACTGCAGAGCTCTGAAAAACTGCACCAGTTCCGTGCTGCACCAATTTCAGCAACATCAGCAGCCCCAGTGTGAGTAGCTCAGCTTTAGCAGCTGTTCTCAGCATCAAGTGGATCTGACATTGCACTGCAAAGGGCTTCCACTGCCACCGCTCACCAGGGTCACAGACGCTCACGGTAGTCCAGGAGGTCCACACGCATGCAGAAACAAAATGATTTGCTTTGTGAAAGAGGTACCCACAGAAGATAAGGGCCTGGCATTTTTGTTAACCAAACTGATCACATGATTAAAGCTGAAACGTTCGTGAATGTTAATATTGTTATTGTAAAGCATGAATGGCAAGGATTCATTCCATGTACACTATGGACACTGACCTTCAAAAGGAAAAATTCATTGCAGCAGCATTTATCTCACTCCTGGCAAAGCAGGGTGATGAACTGGTATAATTTTTTTTAAAAGTACTATCACAGCTGTTTTCTGGCTATGTTACAATTTTATTAATGGATGTGTATTGTAAGTTATCTATCCTTTGACAGTCTACTTTGGAACAGTCAAACTAAAAAATTGCTTTTATAAAATTATTTCAGTGTACTTTAATACCAAATGCTGAGAAATATGGTAGATATACCAATAAAATTAAAAGCCCTAGGGCCAAATATTTTTATAAAAGTCACTTAAAAACCAGAACTTGAACCAACCAAGTTGACTTTGATCATTACAGTGCTGGAGCGCTTTAGTCGTGCACAGCTATGAGTATAGCACTGTTTGAATAACTTACCAGAATCTGCCAGTGGTGTCAGGTTGTGACAATATAATACAAAATCTGCAGCTTTTGACTCAGATGATTAGGGAAATGTCCGACATGCCATTGGAAAGGCTTTCAGGTATCTAAAACCAAAAGATACCTGAGGGTTTGGCCCTTAAGTGAAAATATTCACACTTTTCCAGCACATTCCTGGTGCAAAAGGTTGTGTCTCTCTTCCGGAAAAAGGAAGGCATCCTAGAACACAACAGGATTGCTGCATCTTTCCCTCTGGTAGATCTGTGCTGCTCATTTTTGTGTAGTGTAGCTCAGAGAAGCAGTAAATCTCCATTGTGGCATATGGATAAGGCAGTCGCTTCACCAGCAGGGATGCACAGTTTGGGCAATACACACAGCCATTCCAAGATCACTCCTCAGCCCAAACGGCTTGTTCTGCTCTGGAGGCTCTGTAAGGAACTTCGTCTGCTCATCCTTGCTTCATGCCCTTCCCATCCCTTCCCTTTGTGCTGCCAGTGGCACTTCCCTGGGCGTTGCTGCCCTTGTTTTTGGGCAGTCACCTGGCAGCCCTGCTGCCCCCTGCCCCTCTCCAGCTCTCCGGCATCCCACGGCCTCTCCCTACTGCCCCCACGCACAGGAGGGCCTGGGGAATGAGACGGGCTGTCCACAGCTGACTCCACAGAGTGCTTGGATTAAATTAAACTCGGGGTGTATTTCTGAGCATCCTGCAGGCCACAAAAGTGCTGCAAGGACAGGGAAGTGTCACTTACATGCCTCCCTCGGTCTCCCTCACACTCGGCTGCCCTGAACCAGGGAGCTCATGTGCCACTAATGCAAACACTCCGTGAATTCACCTGTGGAGTTCCCTGATGATGCAGAACCGAGTTATTTCAGTGGAAATCGATTCACTAGTCATGAATTTCATTTGAGAAAATCATGTAATTTTTGGTTCAGTGTCTGCTCTGAAGTGACAGCAGTTCTTTTACATACCCCAACAGGCTCAGCAAACTATTTAGTCAGTTTGAGATTGAGAAGGAAATGTTCTTACGTCTCCGTTTCCCAAATGCAGTTGATGGTGAATCACTTGTGCCTAGTGAATGGTCTCTCAGGTCAGCAAAACCAACCCTTTTCTTATTTTTGGGCACATCTATCCAAAAGACATTTATTCTTTGGATAAAAGATGTGAATGCACTATGGTAAAAAATATATGAGACACTAACTCAAACTATTTAAATCCTTACACTTAATTAATGTGTTGTGTGTCTGCTTTCGGAACATTCCTAGAGTATTCTGTTTCAATTTGTTTAATTGGTATTTTTGAATTCATGTCATGGGGTTTTAAAAAACCCAAATACTCAAATTTTTTTTTTAAGGTAAATTTTAAATTTTTTTATAGATATGCGTCTTTCATAGATGACTTCTTTTTAAGCTTTTGCACTTAGGTACTATTATGACTAAATAAATTCCAGTAAATATTTAGCACTTGAACGTTTCGCAGACAAACAAGGCTGTTGTTGTACTGTTTCCAACAGGGTACAGATCTATGCAGATGTAAAGCAGTTTGCAGACAGATGTGGGTAATTATATAGTTGTTTGCAGTGATCCAGTATAGCACAGTGAAACATCTCTTTGCCCATGTGACTGAGCACATGGGTACAGATTTAGGACAATAAGTAATAAACTTTTTGCATACCAGGAATAAAACTGGGCTGCAGAACTGAACACTCCACATCTTCCTTGCATTTACTTTGTCCATTTTCGTTAGTCAAAATTGTGCCGTTTTAAGAGGAGCTGCTTTGTTTTTCTAAGCAATAAAACAAAGAAACAAAGAAAAGAAGGTACTTATATTGACCTGGTACACACAGTTATTATAGTCCCACACTTCATAAAAGTGCTCTCCCCCAATATCATACAAAATAACACGGATCTGAACTTTAAACACAAGTGATGAACCCTAACATTTGGGATTATGTTTTAGAATATGCCTCTAAAGCAGTTTCAAAATTTTAGACAGAGCCATCACATTACCTCCTAAATTTTACAAAATGTAAAGAAACACAGAGACCATCTGTTCAGTAAGTTTCAAACCACTTTGCAGGATTTAATGTTTGGAAAATTAAATTAACTAAGAGATATAAAAAGTGCCAGTGGCTGGAAGTTTACCCTTCACAAATTAGAGCTGAGACGCGCTTTTTAACATGAAGGTTATAGCATTTTATTTATGGGACCTTGATTCACCATCAGCAGTGGTGCACTTTCTGTGAATCACTTCAAATGAAGACGTGATGACCTTGCAATAATGTGCCTTAAGTAAAGCAGAATTTGGGACCTCATGCAGAACATGGTTGAAGAACGTTCCTGTGCAACCCAAGATGGGTTCACTGGGTCAAATTGTCCCTTTTGGCCTTCAAATCTGTGACTGGGAGCCTGTAAGTAATGTCAGGACACACAGATAAGCAAATCTGGGTCCTCACACTGAAAAGGAACGTGAGTTCCTCTTAACGGAGTGGCTCTGGAATTTCTTTGGTGCTCTGGAATGCAAAACTTATTCTAGATCTGCACATGAGTTTTAATCTATGTTTCTTGGGTTTTTTAGTGTTATCAAGACACTACATCCCCAAAGGTTTATAGCCACAGAATAAACATTTGTCAAAAAAGGAAAACTTCGGTGACACTGAAAAAAATTTGTTATCATATGTCATTTACTCCAAAAGGTCACTATTATTTTAATTGTTTTGTGGTTTTCATTTTAGATTATACTATACCTAAACACCTAAAATGCTAAAAACCTCAAGCTCAAATATGCAGAGTCTGTTTCACCATTGTTTTTAGAACATTTGATGAACAGGATATTATTAACTTTTTATGTTAAACAGTGGTTAAAAATCTATAGTTTAAAGAAAGGCACGGTGACCAAGTGTTGGAGAATGAGTTCTAGTGTGTAAATAAACTATAAAGTGCAGATCACTCTAATGGAGCAGAAACTTTCAGTATTTTGTGCTGTTTCAAATAACAGCAAGTGATTTTAGAGTCTAATTCTTTAGAATTACACATTTTTTCACTGTGCACACAGCATATTTAGGTTATCACTGGATGCTCTTCATTGAACAATGCCCACAATCACTTCCATAATTAGATTTAATGTTGCTGACTTACGAGTCTGTGACTAGATGGGCACTAGAGAAGGGAAAGAACCAAAATCATAAAATGCAGATTCTGGGATATTTGCTCCTTAAATATCTCATTTATTTATCATATTTTTTTTAAATAGCATTTAAAAAAATTGAGGCCAAATACATTTTTTTTGTTGAAGATAAATTGCACTTCTGACCCTTACAAAAAATTGAAGTGGTTTATTGATCAACTTGGACAGGGCTGTCCATTGTTGATTACGTATGGAGGATTTAAAAAAGGAGAAAGTACATCACCAAACGACTGAAAGTAAAAAGATTTCAGACATTCTGATTATCTTGAATAAAAATTATTTGATATTCTATGGCCATCAGATGAATTTATTAAACACCTCAGAGTACTCTGACTCAGGAACATTTCCAACAAAAGGTAGGAGATGTGCAGGTGATTCAGACACTTTTTCTCCCTTGCTGTCACCTTTGGCAGACACTTCCCAGCCATTTAGAGAGAAGCTGGAGCCCGTTCCATCCACGTTTCCCCAGTGCCATCCAGCTGGTATTTATCCTTACACGTGTGGTGAAATATCTCCGATTCCCTCTAGAAGTAACTCACAGGTGCAAAGCTGCCTTTAAAAACCTGCCCTGTCTATGATTATTGCATTAATGAACCAGCAAGGCAAGAACTGCAAAGATCCTGGAGCACTCGGTTGCCTTTGCCCTGTGCTGCACAGTCCATGTGACACTCAGCAGCCAAGGGCAAGGTCTTTTCCAGAATAACAGCGAATTTTTGCACAGCAAAACTAACATCTCTGTCTTTGGGGCACACTGGGCAATCATTAGCACTTTTCTGACAGACGCTCTGGACTAGAATTTGTGATTAACACATTCTGACCATTTAGTTTCAGGAACAAGTCAGACGTTGTGGCACGCTACGTATTAAAGGAAAGTGCTCACTGCTCTAAGCTCCACCTGTAATGCTGCTAAATAATTGTAATGATCATTAGGAACCATGTAGTAGGATAGGTTTACATGGTGCTTTGTAACTATGAAAATAACATTTCAGAGTGGTAATTGGAGAGATACATACTCTCTAGGGAAATCCTCTGATTATCAAAAGACAAACTTGGTTTGTTTAAATCCTTTTTGCATGACCACAAAAGTTTCTTGTTTCCTTGGAATTAAAATAAAAATAAAAAAATTAAACACATGCACATCATCTTGAAATCTTCAAAACATAAAATACTTTCTTATTATCTAGAATGCAAGTTTAGTTGTGTCCTAGGTACCTTATATTAGTTATTAGCCCTAAAAGTATTCCAGAAGGATGAGTTTTATGTTCCTTCATTGGACTACAGATGTTAAGCATAATAAAAGCAATACCTTCCCCAGTATTTATCAGTATTTCTGCTGAAGTAGAAAGAATATAGCACCTCTCCATCGTGGGTGTTATTGTTTATTTCTGTGATATTCTTTCTCTGAATGCCTGTGTACACAGCTGCTCTTTGGAGAGAAACAATGGTGGAAGTGTGATCAGAAATTCCATGTTATTCCAGAGCCGTGTAATACAGGTGTAGTCTTTTTCCCGTGCATTCATCTTGTGAGTTTCTTACCCTCCCAAGCATGCCAGGAGCCTTCTGGTCTTGTCAGGCCATTAGACTGCATAATCTGCTCCCAGACTGTGAGATGCTGAGAGCACCACTACAAAATGCACTTATAGCAGCACAAGTTAATCTTGAGATTTTTTTCCCATTTTTTGCTTCTCACTAGACTTCAAAACAGATCTGCTTCACCAAAATTTTCATTTTGTACACTGCTGCACATACAAATTATTTCAATGCACCTTTCCCACTTTCAACACCAGGTCTGAAATCACTTCACAGAGTGGGTGTTCTTTTTGGATGAGGCACATAAAACCAAAGATAACAGCTGAGGTGGGCGACAAGGACCAGAAACACAAACTCAGCCCTTGAAGCCCCATCCAAGCGCCCCATCCTGCAGAACACTCTGTTACTACCTCAGCACAAACCTCCTGGACAGGTACAGGAAACACAAGTATATTTCCATTAGCATATTTCCTCTTACCTGTGTGGTGAAGGTTTGGCAACTTATCCCTCTTATCCCTGTCTTTAATTCCTTCACACTGGATGAAGAGCAAATATACAGCTGTTGCCATGGAGCATGTTGTATGTTCACACCCCTGCTTCGCACATTCCTTGTTCTGCTTATACCGTGAATACTGAATGTTCATTCAGACACTGAAAAGACACTGAAGAGTGACTTCACAATGTATCTCAGTATCAAAAAGCATCCATTTAATGACTAGGAAAATCTTTTTAAACATATAAGCAGCTGACCTTTGTCCTCCAACCAGTCTCACCTTTGTACATATCAGAGAGTGGATGGCTCTTGCTGTATGACCGAAGGTCAACAAACCCTGATGGGACCAGGTCAAAGAAAGGTGGAAGTTCAGAGCTGCTTGTGGGGAGCTCCCTTCCAGCTGCCTGGTGAATCTAAACTCAGATTAATTGAGGCAATTCACACACACGCACGCACACACACACACACTTCCATAGAACTCAGTTTTCCAAATGGAGATGCTTTTCAAAGTGGAAAAGAATTAATAAAGAATGAGTAAATTATTAGTAAACATTTTAGGAAAAATTTATTATAGAATCATAGAATATTGTATGTTGGAAGGGACTTTTGGAGATCATCTGATCCAACCCCTTGCTTAAGGCAGCACTGACTTAATTAGATTACTCAGGGTCTTGCTCAGTCAAGTTCTGAGTATCTCCAGTGGTGGATATTCCAGAGCCTCTCTGGACATCTGTCCCGGAATTTGACCACATGTATGGTTTGTGCTAGGCATGACAGCGAGGACAGCAGAAGGTTATTATTGACTCATTAGAATCAGATTAATTAGCTGTGCAGTTCATAAGAGTCATGGAAGTTAAAACTCCTTTTTGTAAGCTCATAAACCATTTGCAAGTAGGATCTGAGTATTAAATGTGACTCAGAGGTTTGTTATACTGAAGTGGGAATTTAAGCTTCCATTCATGAAGTATCTGGAAAAGAGTTTGGGTGCTGGAGCACCAGTGTGCATTGGTCTCTGCACTAACCCTCAATTAATAATAAGCAGACAGCTGCAGCCTTCCCCAGCTCCAGTTTGTGACTGGCACAGTGCCACGGAAAGAACATACACTAGCCCAGTCCCAGGGAGACAAATGTAGGGAATAAATCTCAGAAAAACCTACATTTATAAAAATATAATTCTGTAATTGCCCCATTCTACAGAGGGACATGGAACAAAGCCCTTTGCCACATCATTGCTGCAAATGCATCCAGGAGCAGCTGAGGTATTCACACAACCGCCAAGTTAGGAATCTGACTAACAAATACATGGAAAATTTCCCCAGTAATATATTCACTACTTACATATTCAATACTGCTTCGAGCACAGACATTTCTAAATGGTTCCTCAGCTTCATCAGAGTTCCAGTCTCACCCTGACGCTTGATGGGTCTGCACCATCTCTGAACAGAAACAGAAGGCAGCTGCAGCATGGAGAGATGTGCACATGCCTCCACAGGAACCCTTGGGGTGATCTGGCAGGTGTTTGGAGCAGGATGGCAAGGTCTGTACCTGCCCACCAGAGAAACCCCAGCGTTGTTCCCTAGGACCTTCCTGCAAGGAGTAATGGATTCCAGTTTATAGCAGCCCCTATGGCTGGAAGTACTGCCAACACTTGGCTGAAACCTTATCATTGGGAATCATGATGATCTGAAAGAACTCAGGACTCCTCAGTTAACAAGTCCTTGGCTTGAATGAATTACCAGGGCTGACAGAGGACTGGCTGAGACCAAGGAATGGTGCCCATCTACCAAGGGCAGCTTTCAAGAGGCCGTAGGGCCTGAGGACAGCAGGAGGGCAGCCTGTGGTTGTCTCCTCGGCAGCACCATCGGTGGCTGTGGTGGCAGCTCCGGGGACTCTGCATTGCCAGAAGAGTTTCACGGCAGCGTTTGGCCAGAGCCTGGCACGCAGAGGGTGGGGTCAGCCTGACTCGGTGCAGACAAGGGGACAAGCACGGATGTGTCAGTGCCTCTCACCCACTGCAAGCCAACGGCCTCCTCAGGGCCCAGCTCAGTGCTCCAAAGCACACTTGGGTCAAACCCATGGATGTGTCTTCACACCCTGCATCCCCGTGTTTGGAGCACTGTCCCCACATTTTAAATGCAGATTTCTCATTAGCTGCAGTCTCAGATGATTTAAGATGCATCTGTCTGATGAACACTGACAGCTTTCATAACTGCCTTTACTACTGTCCACGAGATAGTTTCTTCCTTCCAAGCACCAGTAGAAAGTTGGTTTTACACTGGGCAGAATTCAAATCTCAAACACAAATTAAATCTACAGTGAAAACCAATGTAATAATTGAGGTCAAAACTTGGCCTACTGACCCTGCTCATCTGAATGCTATTTCTGAGGGGATAATGATGTATTATTCTTCCTTTTTGACAATTACTCCTTCACAGATAATTTTTAAATTTTCTGTGCCATTTTTCTGTGATGTTGCTCTGGTATCCTGGATACTTAGTTGTAATATTCTGTGCTCCTGTCATGCCATTATAGTTGCCTAAAGCATGTTTCTTTATTTCTTTTTCTGCTCTACCTTTCTTTTTGGCTCTTTCCTGTATTCTGCCACCACATTAACTTCATTTGTATAACCAAGAAAATGAAGAATTCTACTGAATTCTGAAAGAAACCTTTGTATTTCATGAGTTTTCTTCTCTTATTATCCCACTACTTTACAAACTGCTACTTCAGCTTTTCACTCAAAGGATCACCCCCCAGCCCTCTGTATTGTACAAAGTCATCTATTTTTAGCCCTTTCCCTTTAAAACCTATCCCTGGGTGGTATTATTCACAAATTTGACTGTTACTACTTTTGCTATATGGATGATCCAAACCAGTTGTCCCTATTCTAGTCTGGATAAAAATATGAAGTGGAAACATGATTTATCCTTCTGATATCTCCTTATCCCTGTCCAGTCACTCACATAACCTGGACAAGGTTCTGCATTTTCTTCTCCCTCCTGTGTCAGTGACAGGGAGAGATTACTGTCCTCCTTCACATTCAGACCCATCAGCTGGGGATTATTTTTGATTTGCTTCTCTGTCAGATATGCATTATCATTGTCCGGGCTCTGGCCAGGACAGAGTTAATTTTTTGCAGTAGCCAGGAGGGCCATGGCCAGGATCTGATGTTGTTCTATAGCACCTCACATCATTGCTGGGAGCAGGGACAGGGATTCTCTTCCAGGAAGAAGGGGTTTCTTCCAGTCAAGAAAATGTGGTAGAGGGAGCTGTCTGGTATTGTTTACTTACAGGGAGTTTTTCTGTGGGAATTATTTATTTTCTTGTACCTCTTGTTGCTGTTACTGCTAATTTTTCTTGTCTCATTGCTGATTCCAGTAAATGGTTCATATCTCAACCCATGATCTTTGCCTTTTGTGCCTCCAACTGGAGGGGCAGAGGGAGCAGTGGGTGGTTTTATTAAATTAAATTCTACTAAATTGTAGAATACCATTTCTAAGCCATGACTCCTCAGGTGGTAAAGCCTCTCTGAACACCTGAAATCCCAAATCCTCAGCACCTATGGACACATCTAGTGACGACTCGCTCCCCAAACCAAGGCTTTCACATCTCTGTGCTCAAGTTTACCACTTTGCTGTAAAAGGGCTAAGAAAATATTTTCCTACCTAGCCCAGGAGAACACGTGGTTTGTTTTATGACAGTCGCACCAGTAGCATTTGTAAAGCAATGACTCACGGAGTGGTAGTACAGCAAATAGTTCAAGTATTTGTTTATGCTGTATTAGAGCTAAACCTTTGTATTTTTTTTAATGTGGAATCTTCACTTCTGACTAAGCTTTGGGATGGATGTGAAAGTGTTGAACTGAAGTCCTAGACTTGAGTTGAATCTGAATGAAGCCCATATGGTGAAGAAAGATACTGGGAGAACTGTACAAAAAAACACCAAAAAAAAAAAAAACCAACGTAACTAAACAAGGTAGAGGAGAAAAAACTGCCAATGAATGTAAAAGAAAACAGCATTAATTTTTTTCTAATGATTTCAGGTACAATTTTTATGTAAATTAATAATTGCTTCCTGCATTTCTGTTGTTGCTTTATGTTGAAGAGCACCTTTAGTGATAGTCAAATTTTTATTTTTTAACAATTACTTACACATTTCAAAATCTGTTTGGAAACATGAGTATTTTTAACAAATTCCAGGCAGTTCTTCTGGGAGAACTGTGATCTGTTCATATATAAACACTGGTTTGCTGAGAATTCTCTTCAAGTTGTGCTGCTGTTCCTATGAACTGCTTTTAAAATAAAAACTAAAAGCTTCACGGTTTAAATCACTGGGATTCCTACTTAGATTTTACTTGCATGTAAGTAAATAGGGAATAACTGTGACTGTAGGATTGTGTATTGTAGGACTGTAAAGGAGCATAGGTAGAATCAGACCCTTCTTAGGCTGTGTTGAACTCTTCTTTGCTGATAAACACTCACATTTCCCACACACACACTCCCGGATGGTAGAAAACTGAAGAATCCCATTGAATTTGGCAGAAATGAGTTGTGCCAGCAAGTTTGTTGAGGGCGTGTTCAGAACTGACCACTTTTTAGCATGAAGGGCACTAAGAATTTGCTATGTCCTGCTTCTTGCTTTCTTTTCAACTATGAGCACTGAAATACAACAATGAACTGATTTATTGTACAAGAGAAAACAGGGATTTGATAAATAAAATGTGTCACTGTGCTTTAAAATAAACAGACACCCCCATGTTCTTTGGATTTCCTCATGTGTTGTATGTGATGATTAATGTCTGTAAGTCAAAGGGGTTTAAACCATTTATGGAGGAAGGGATCCAAAGAGGTCTCCCCCACATTGCAGAGCAGTTTTTGATGACATGGGTGCACTCCTGGACTGCAAAGGAAAAATTCCTGCTCTTCCTCCACATAAAGAACGTTCTCAAGATTACCTTAACCTGCTGCTATAAAGGATCTTTATTTTTTCATGCACTTTTCTTGCAACTTTGAAGACTCCCTTGCTTTCCAAAGGAAAGCCTAAAATATTTTTAACAAAATAAATGCCTTTAGAAAGGAACAGCTGTTTGCTGTGCAACCTATAAGCAATAAGCCTGGGCAGAAATATGCTCTGTATCGTGAACATGTCCAGTAAGAAAGGGCTTGTATGATGCAAATGCCTGCAATGACAGGGACTACACAGGTTGGCCAAAAACTCTGTTCCTAATCCCTGTGTCATCTGTCAGTTTTCCTTTTCTAAGGGACAGTATCAGTTTGTACAAAACACCCTTCCTCCAGTGCAAGATTCTTGTGTATATTCTTATTCCTGTTTGCTCCAAAACCCACAGTGATTGTGGCACTTCCACCAGAGGTATAGCTTACACACATACACTTCAATGTCCTGAGGAAAGAAAGTGATGTAGATTACATCCTTAAATTTATAGTGGGAGAGGGAAATGGCTTTAACAGACTGAGGGAATTGAGCACTCTTAAGTTCTGACCAGGAAAAAGCTTTTGGAAACAAAACAAGAGAGGACAGGGTTATGAAAAAGGGTCCTGTTAGTCGAGTCAGCAGCAGGGACAGATGGGAGAAGGGGGAACCAGGGGGGCCCCAGTGTTGGACTGGAGATGCAGCACTAGGGCAGGTCTGAAGAGAGTCAGAAAAGAACAACTCAGAGACCAGACTCAGAATTTCAGTTTCAATGAGACTGAATTTCACAGAAAGGTGGGACTTCTGAGAAAACTGGCATAAGGTCGCTGGAGATAGGAGCGTTTGTGGAGGCTGTGGTTGGATCATGCCCTCCTCCAGACTTCATTGGATCTCCACTGGTAATGAAGGGAAACTCCCTCTGCCAGAAGGCCCCTCACACGCAGAGGAAATCAGATTGCTCAGGGAAGGTAACTAACAACGTGTACTTATGCAGCAAAATGTTGGGCCAGGAAAGTTAGGAGTGTGAAAACACCACTTGGAGGAGTAACTTCCAATGGCTGTACATACACCCAATGGCATTGTACTTCTAGGGTTCCACCTAAACCCCAGCCATGGAATCTCACAGCAGGAAGCCTCTGCAGCGTTACTGTCTCTCAGGAGGGGAAGATCAAAGGTGCGGGACAGGGAGCAGCATGAGATCTTACAGCATTTTTGGTTCTGCTATAAGTTTTCACGGGTCTGGGTTGAAGAACACGTACACCTAAGGCAGTGGTTTCTAACCAGTGGTTTCCATACCAGGCTGATAGGCTTTTCCCAGTGAAAATGTAGAAGTTCCAGGATTTCCCTAGTAAGTTTAACACCTCTTCTGATTCTAAGTAAAAAAAGGAACTGAATAAAAAGCAGTGTCTTTTGACATTAATGGGGTGTTCACTGGTTTTCCTGGGGACATGTCATTTGATGGTTTGCCTATGAGTAATTCAGATGAGAAATGGCTTCCCTTTTATTTTTCAGACTATCTAGCCCTTTCACTTTCATTTTGACCTTCCAGGTAACAACACAAATTTAATACTGAGGGTTTTCATAGCTGGACCTACTCTGTGGGTCAGATTCTGAAGTGAGTCCCAGCAGCCATTCCATGGTTATTTTTCTAACATGAACGCTGGCTGCTTCAGAAGATATGTTGCCATATTTTTTGTACATCTGGAACAATGCTCCAATTACCAGATCTTGTGAAATTGAATACAAATACAAGAGAAACAAAAATAAGTTACAAAGACAAGAAGGCAAAAGATACACTGCTAAGCAGATACAGTATTTCTCAAAGCTAAGGTAACAAAAAGGGGGAAGCTAGGGCAATACTGAATTTTTAAAAGACAAACATGTTGAATCAGATGGCCTTTATCTCTCTCAGAAATCTTACTGCCGTTCCTTCCTTGGCACTTTCTTCAAATACCCTTCCAACACCCTGAGGCACAACATGGGACAATGAAAAAAACCCCACATAAACCAACACAAGTCCTGTAATCATAGTAATGAAAGGCAGTTTCTTAGTGTCTGTCATGCAGTCGCTCTGAGGGGTTCCCTAAGAGAGACCATCTGAACACCACAGAGTACAGTTTACATTGTTTACGTGGATGTGTATAGCAAGAAGAGGAGATGACTTGTGTTTATTTTGGAAATCACTAAGTAGATATGCAACCTTCCCAACCTTGCTAGAATTTTACTCATCTCCCAGGTGTTTTCTGGGAGCACAAGGATTTTTATTTGTGCTCTTCAGAGCTGTGAACTGAGATGAGTATACTGTGCTTTGGCTTTACAGTTGCATCTGTAGAAATAATTCAAGAGGAATTATCCTTTTTTAACCTAGCCTAGATTTAATTTTTTTAGATAAGCAAACAGTAACATTGTGCAGTTAAATGATTTTGACCCAGAATCTTTTATGAAGAAAGGGCGGTGGGGCTGTTGTACTCTGCCTATATAAGCACAGCACTTAAGTTTATGAAGCTCTAGATATTTGTACTGTAATTCACCATGTATTTTTTTTATTTCACATGAAGTTTAGAATGCGGATATATTTTTAAATGCTTTTTACTTACGACTTTAATCCTAGTTTGTGCAGCTGTGTATAGAGCTGGGTTTAAGGCTGCTTGGAAGCTAAAAGGTGTGTTGCAAATGCATTTGCACAGATGCCATGTTCTCGTTCTATTTGTTCTCTTTAAAAGTATTTATATGGTAACATATCAGAACCTCAGTTCATGCAGAATTAGCCAGCAGGGGCAGGGAGAGAGAGAATCCAGGGAAGTGATGATACATGGCATTTCTAACACTCTTTTGGCTGTGATATCTCTACAAAGTTTGTTTGTAGTCATTGCCCTTTTTTTAAATTTAACTCCTTCGTTTTCCAAAGTAAATATAGTGAAGTCGTGGATCTGGCAAGTGTAACTATCGAGGTCACTTTTGGGAACATGTTACTCAGTTCTGATTAAAGATGGAACTGAGGGGGAAAATGGAAAATCAGGCACTGAAGCCCTAGGTATTTTCTGCATATTTTCAGAACCATGTATTGCTTATTCTAGGGGAGGAATTAAAGTATTATTTCTATTAATCACTACCTGCCACGGGATTATTTCTCATTAAGAAAACTGCTATGATTTGTGCAACCTTAAATAAACACAGAGAGATATTTTACAAAGTACCTGTTAAAACAAATACACATCATTAAGAAAACAAAGTAGTGATGTTTGTTGTTACTGTGGACTGTGGAGAGAAGGAAAATGGGACAGACAGTAGCAGGTGTGCCTAAACCCCTGGTATTTATGCCTCCACTGAGGCACTTCCCAGTGGCACTCTGAAGGGGATAAATATTACTGAGGAACTTAAAGCCCTGCGATAGAAAAGGGACCATGGTGAGAGGTCAAGTATGTTCCATGCTGCCCTCAGATGCGTTCAGTGAACAATGAGGCAGTAATGAGGACGGGAGAATATCTACTCAGACTTTTTATGCATCATTAGTCAAGCCAGTGGGTATTATGGTTGAACTAAAAAAATCGAGGAAAACAAACTAATTTTGGATCAAACCACATTTTTTTCATTTTCTCCCCAACAAAACAATAAACTGAAAAGAGGGTTGACCAGAAACAAAACATTTTGTCTTCAGTTTATTTAGTCCTTCTTTATTTTAGTTAAATTTGAACACTGATAGTTTTGTTCTGGAAATGCTGTAATGAAATGCTTAGTCTTTCCCAAATATATTTGCTTTCTGAATGTTTTTTCAGAAACTATTTATTAAATTTGACCCATTTTCATAAATACTTTTATTCTTCCTTCATGATGTGTTTAACTGGTTAATCACATTCTCCATTGCCATTATTTTGTTTCCCAGGAACAAAGACTACTCATATTTTCTCCTTTTATCCTCTTAATTGAAATGCAGGATGCCTCATCACCAAAATACTCGAGTGTTTCCATATTAAAAAACGCCCTCCAGAAACCCTCTTCACATAGAGCAGCAATGTGAAAATGAGAAATCTGTGTTATTAAATATGTGCGCGAGTGCAAAAAGGTGAGGGTGGAGAGATGGTTTTTGTGTGTGATCCCAAAAAAGGTGAGGTGTTTGTCCATCCTTTCTGAGGTTCTTCCTTCAGTGAGCAGGTTGGGGAACAAAGCTGGTGCAATCCCTCAAAACAAAGACAAGTAACTCCCAAGTAGCACCAACCTGACGCGGCGTTTGTGTTCCCAGTCCAAAGTCCTGAATTCAAAGGGAGGGGAATGCATGTGTTATTTATCTGGCACAGACAGCAAAGCAGGAACCCAGACTCTCCAGTACTGATAGCTGTGGTCTACCAAAGTTTAGCAGCAATCTAATTTCTTCCCCAGGACATACATGTATGTGTGTGCTCCTCGGTATAGCGAGCTGCAGTAATTAAGGTAACAAACCCACAGACAGCCCACACAGCGTTCCACGGTTCAATGTACAGAGTTTCTGGCTAGTCCCTGATAGGAAGATGAAAGTATTTTAAAGCCAAGGATAATTTGTGCAGATGCTCTCTATAAAGTCAACAAGATCATAATAAGTCTACTATTAGTGTGACAATTGAAAGCCACACATCCCACATGAGGGCAAAAAAAAAAAATGCCAGTTCATTTATTTTGTGAAGCCTTTTCCCTCTTTTCAGACAAATGATCTCAAACTTGCCCAGGCTGAGCTTCAGTTAATTGTTTTGCCTCTCTGAGCAAGCCTGAAGGGGACTGTGCTAGATTCAGAGTGAAGATGATGCCTTGCTTTGCTTCTGAGGCGGTTCTGTGTCGATATTTGATAAGCCAGAGCACAGGAAGGAGCTGTTTGGGATGCTGCAGTGGGAGCCCTGGAGGTGGAGGAAGGTGTCCACTATGACTCAGAGGCAGATATCTTAGCACAGCTCCCATGTAAATGAACTGAGATAGAAGTATAATGTTTAGTTGCTAATTACATTTAGACTCCTTTGGGGAACCCACCAAGATTTCTGTGAATGTACAGTTCCAGCCAGTGAACAGACAGAATTAATCCATGGGTTTGCTCTAACAAGGGACCTAAAATGAACAATTACTTACACTGCTGCGATTGTCCTTCTTCAAGGTTAAATTCTCCATACAGATTCCACTGTTGTTCTTCACGAGATGATTTTTCTTTGAAGAGCAATGAAAGCTATTACATGATCTATCCACTTATTTATTTTTCTAAATTAACAATACTGCTTTGGGTTAATGATAATGATTTTTTTTTCATTAGTGGCATCTTTATCCTTCATAAACCACATATTAAAAACAAAATTAAAAAATTAAAGAATGGAAAAATAAAACCTGGGAGAGGCTTTGAAGGTTTCCTTATCATAACTGGTCTTCCAGCATTGACTTTCACAGCAGATGTATGTAACAAAAACTGTTTGTTCTAAAAACCCTCCCTATCTTCCCCACATTACCAAGTGTTGATCTAATACTTAATTCCTGCTGCCATTAGAACATTTTTCCTAATGACTCAATCTGAATTTCTCTTGGTGTAATTTTACCCTGACTTGCAGACCACTGGTTGTGTTTGGATTTTCCTCTGCATTCTCCCTCTACCTGACATTTGAGCAGCACCCAGGTTCCAGAGCATCATGATGCTGTTAATTCACATTCAGGGTGCAGTCCCAATACAGTCCCTTAGCCCTTGGTGCAGAAATGTTCCTTACACTGACATTCTCCAGCACAGGCTGATTAAATTCATTCCTTCCAGAATTCCAAAGGAATTCTGCCTTTATGCACAATGTTTGCTTTTTTAATTTTTTAATTGGTGCATTCAAGAATTTTGTGTATTTACTCAAATATTGCATTCCTAAAAATACAGATTTTTATAAGTTGGAAGCAGCAAAGTGGATGTACCCTACTGCAAACAAGATCTTTGCTGTAAAATACTGCAATTTGTTATCATCAGTTCTTTGTTCAAGGTACTTTCAAGACACAAAGAAGACTGGGGAAGTTTATAGGGACATAATACATGTGTGGATTCAGGAGAATGATCAGTAACTAACAGTATAGCAAAAGATGCTTTATTTTCCTCTTTGAAACAGCTGAGGAATGTAACAGTAAATCTCATTTTGCAACCAGATTTTCAAAGAAATTGTGCTTTCATTAATGATCTCAGACTATCTCTTGTTTCTTCACGTTGGAGCTATTGCAAGTGCCCAGATCAGATTTGAGGATATTTTCCTGTCTCTTAATGTTTCCAGAAGGGGCAGTGGCCTTGCTGTCAAATTAACACTGGGGCTCTGCATTCCCCTCCTGTACTGCCAGGTCTGTTCATGGGAATTCTTTCTAACACAGTTTTGATTTTTCCTTTTAGGTAGAGAGGATTGTAGACAAAAGGAAGAACAAGAAGGGCAAATGGGAATATCTCATTAGGTGGAAAGGCTACGGGAGCAATGAAGACACCTGGGAACCTGAACATCACCTACTCCATTGTGAGGAATTTATCGATGAGTTCAACAGACTGCACGTTACCAGGGAAAAGCGATCCAGGCACGGCAAACAGGCCAGCGCGCCGAAATTACTGCGGGAGAGCCGGGGCTCGTCCGTTGAGAAAATATCACACAGACCTTCTGAGTCTGGGAAGTCTAAAGGATCAACACACAAAAGGAAGAGAATTAATCCATCTCATCAAAAACAGAAACGAGGATATGCAGCAAAGCCAGGGTCTGCAAATGACAGGGCTGCTAAAACTGTATCTTACCGAACTACTCCCAGCGGTTTGCAGATCATGCCACTGAAAAAGCCACATAATGGTCTGCAGAATGGAGATGGCAGCCATGAGAAAGATTCTAGACATTTTGGGAATGGCTCACAGCAGCAAAACGTGGATTTAAATGATCACGAAGGAGAACAAAACTTGCCCAGCGTGTTGGAAGTCAGTAACAATTCCCCTGTTGTGAATGGAATTGGTATGTGATTGAAACAACTCCTCTTTGGGGGAGGGGGGTGTTAATTGCAGCAACTGCCAGTAGGGCCCACTCGTGGAAAAGTTGTTGTCACACAAGTGCTATGGTGAGAAGCACACAAACAAGTTCCACAGTTTCCCTATATATTATACACTTCTTTTTATCAGTTGGCTTCTCTCTTTCCTTTTCCCACGGAGTGACACGAAGCAGTGTGGGCTCTGTTACGTGGCTTTGTAGCGTAAATCCCTGTGGGACATGAGGACAGGGCATGGAGTAGGAATGACAACTGAGGTATGTATGACGCTGCAGCTTTGGGTTTGTGTCCCAGCACGTAACAAATCACTTCTCGGTTCGGTGTGCTCAGACCCAGTGGTCTAAAGAATCCAGTATTATTTTACCACTCTTGCTGAAGTGTCCTGGTGAGTATGGCTGAATAGGAGTCAAGTTCTCCGTATTAATGCTTGTCATAGTCAGGAACACTCAGAACAGCCAGGCCCTTGTCCCTGACAGTGACTGGACACATCAAAAGTCACAGGACAGACTTTACAGGAAGGTACAAACCGTCTTGAAGTGAACGAGAAGATACAGAAGAAATTTCTTTCGAATCCTCATAGTTACTGACTGGCTTTGTTCTCAAAGAATAAGGTTTATGTTCTCTATAAAAACTATTCAGCTTAACGCAAATTAAATAGCTTCTCATTATCTATATGTGGCCAATCTTTTTGGTTTGTTTGTTTTTAATCCTACCAAATTTACAGCCTCAATGGTGTTTTGTGACAGTAATTTCCAAGAGTTAACAATAAGATGCACATTTCATTTGATCTGGTTTTAGGATTTGGGATTTGGGATTTTGTTGCAGGGGTATTGACCTTTACTTCCATGGAATAACCTCTTGTCCCTCTGTGACGGGATGGAGTGGAGGATGTCCTGTCAGTCACTAGGCAGCCCCAGCCTTTTCAGCTTTCCTACCACCTGGAAGGCTTTACAGATTCCAGATAGTTTTGAGTATCCTCTTGTGCCACTGGTGTGGGGGGGTGGTTTTAATACCTTTTAAAAACAGCAGGAGCCGTTCCAAATGATTTCCTACTGCTTACTGATACAGTGACGACAGAACCTGCGGAGAATTATTCCTTCTGCTCTTACACACTGCATAAAGGTTTTCATTGAGTGATCCACAGTTGCTCTTGGGGTTTTTTTCCCTTCCTTGTTACAGTTAATTTAGAACACAGCTTTATGTATGATCCCTTTCACTATGCATTTAATCTGCTTTACTGTTGCCAATTCACCTTTTTCTTATGATTCAGTGAAGATCTTCAAAATCTTTCCTAGTTTTCACTCTACTTATTTTGTATTGCCTTCAAATTTTCCTCTCATATTTCTCTTCCCAGTTCATTAATACATACATTAAATAAACTAATCCTTCTGCAGGTCCTTGGGACAGCCGACTTGACATGATGAAAAGTAACCATTTGTTCCAATTATTTATTTTTATTAGCTACTTTCTACAGCCCATGATAGTACTCATTTCCTTAATAGCTTCTGGTGAGTTGCCCTGCCAAAAACTTTTCAGAAGTCAACGTAAATTATATCACCCCGCTTTCCATTTTCCACCCTACTGACAACCTGGCAAATGCTCCTTGATTTGGGAAGAACTGACCTTGCCCAGTCTTACTGGCTGTATCTGAGAGCTTCTGGGATCTTTCAAACCAGGCATCAATATGCTATTAAAAACTCCCAAACCAGCAACATGCATGGTCATATTTAACTGCATAAGTACTCCTGATGACGTAAATGAAATTTGAAGTTAAAGCACTTAAAAGAGTATTTTGGCTTTTGCATTTTGAAGAGTTTGAGCTCAGGTAAGAATGCTTAAAAGTTACCTGCACCTTTAAACAACTTGTATATCTAATTAGAGATGTGTATAAAGTTTTTTTCTTTTTTTTCTTACTGTTCCTAATGAAATTGTTTTAATCATTTGTTTTGTGTTATTCATGGGGAAGTTCTGATACAAAATGTGTCTTTGAAATGCATTAATTCCCATATTTTAGAATATTTTGTTTAATGAAGATCTAAAAGGTCACAAAGAACTGTGAGGTCAAATGAGCCTTTCCTTTGTCCCCACAAGAGCTAAGGAATGGCCTCCAGCACCCCTGATTGAATAATCCCTGTCAGAGAGCTCTAGTTCAGGGGAAAGCTGCTTTGCCTGAGCACCCAGGTGTTCTGTCCTGGCCCAAGAGCTGATCTCTGCAGCTCCATTCGAACAGTTCTTTATGACGGCTCTTGCATTCTCCAAATCCATCACTTGTGTTCTGTATTTTGCTCCCGTTGCATTCTGTAGGCAAAAGTAAGAGATGTTTAAATCTCAGACTGGTTCTTTTCTGAAAAGGCCATACTCAGTAGCACTGCCAAGGTCAGAAATCCCTCGAGTCCTGCTGTGTGATACCCAGCACATGCAGAGTAAAGAAAACTACAAAGAGGAGAGATGAGACTGCCAGAGTAGGAGCAGACAGAAACTGGTGAAGAAGGGTCAAAATCAAATTACTAGGTTTTTTCTTAATATTGCCCTGCAAGCTTGAGAGAAGCACATTTCCTGATACAGGGGTCTGAAATGTCAAGTGGAAGAAACTTGCACTGCTCCTCACCAAGTCCAACAATTTCCTTCACTTCCTCAGTATTCACTCTCACACAGAGGATGCCAGTGTGATTCCGCCCCATGTCCCATTATTATCACAGAAACTCACTTTAATTGGGATCGATGGCAGACTAAAACCAGGCTGAAATTTTACAAATTACAAATGAAGAAAGTTTCAGAGGAAAATGCCCAATTTGTTGAATAACAGAAATTTTGTTCCAAACATCTTGGGTTTCAAAACTTTCTCCAAATCTGAGCCAAGGTCCTAGGGCTGTGTCCCTGGGGACCGGGAGCAGTGTGGCAGTCTGCTTGGCAGGGCTCCCACGTTTAGCTTGGAGGCAGCCAGCTATGCCAGAGGTTTCAGGCAGTCTGCCACTGAGTCTGGGAGTTGAAAGCCTGGCATGCTCCACGAGCGCTCGCAGGGCTCGCAGGCACTAGATGGGGAACAAAGAGGGAGCCTGGAGGACCTGGGTTGGCTCCCAGAAGCTGTGGCTCCTGGGCAGCCCCGCTCAGAACACGAGGAAGGAGACATTTGTGTCAGCTTTGAGATTGCCTGTACGGAACCCAAATGAACGTCAGACTCATTTCACAGCTAAGTGTAAGACTGCAAGAAAATGTGTATAGAAATTTTAGGTTTGTCTTGAGATGAAGCCTAGATTTGGAAAAGTTAAAAATGCCCTACAATTTGAAAACCCGGCTGTAGGCACAGCTCTGCTACCGGTGTTGGCCTACACTTGAAGGTCTCCAAAACCCACCAACCTGAATCAGTATTGTTTCATATTATAATAATGTTTAACCACCAGTGCATTGAACCGAGCAATATAGACAGTAATGTTTAAACTAGAAGTAATCAAATAATAGCTATTTTGTTTGTCTGTCCATGACAGTTGTGTTAAAAAAAAAAACAAACAACTATTTGAAAAGCAGCTTTTGATGACTCCTTGAATGAATTTCAAGCAGCCTGTTTGGTTTTGTGTATAAATCCACTTGGGTGCAAGTGTTTCTCTTCAACCTCTAGACAAAACTCCCCCCAGGAAGCTCTTTACCCCAGAAGGATGAGTGAGTACCCCCAGGCATGTGCACAAAATGATCAGTGCACCCCAGGGGAGGCCAGGGACCTTGTGGAAGTTGGGACAGATCTTTAATACCAAAAACTGTCTTCTACCTTGTACACATCCTCCCATAAGGAGAGCAGAATCATCTTTACTGACAGTTATTTAAGGGTCTGCAAATTGGAAAATATTGAAAAACTCTGTGAAGAACATCCACTGATGCTCCCAGGAGCTAACAATATTGTTCTTTCTTACGATATTTGTTGTCTTCTGTTATCACATTGCTGTTTCTCTCCAGATATTGTAATTGAGAGTGATTGTTTTGTCAAGTTTCTTGACAGCATCAAAAAACATCCCCTTTTAATTTTCTCTTTCCTTTTTCTACATTGCTCTATTTCTGTACCATCTGCTGAAGAGCTTCTGCCTGTCATGTATCACTAACCACTGTTTTTCTCCATTATGAAAATCTTTGTAGTCTTACGGTGCCCTTGATTTAAATACTCTCTCTGACTTAGTCACTGCTTCCTCTTGGTTTTTTAGCTTATTCTGTTTTATTTATTCTGAAAGAATACTGGCAGTAAAAGACAAGCAAGCATGCTTGCTCTCTCAGTTTGGATAAAAACTTACTGCTTTTAGATATCTTACAGATGCTCCTTTAGCTGGAGAAGTCTGATATTATTAGTAAATTATCAACAGAACATAGCTTATGAGTATGTACAGTATTAACCATTACCCACAAGAAAGACAGAAAAGAGGCAGTTAAAGGCTGTTGGGAAGACTGAGGAATGCCAAACTGCTTCACCAGGGAGAGTGAGGGAGCATGGCTTATTTCACCTAGAAAAATTAAAGCCTCGGCTCCATCATCCTTTCCATTCAGCATAAATGCACACTGCCAATAAAAGCAGCAGTCCAGCTCTCCTTCCCATGACACCCGGATCGTTATTCCCATCCCTCCCTCTGCAGCAGTTTTAGTACTCTTGAGGCTACAAGGTGAACCTGATCTGTTTGAAAATTAACCAGTTCTGCAGGGTGAGTTTTCAGCCAGTTCGTGGTGTGGCTGCTCGTGCCAGTACTGGGATTGCTGTGGAGAGTGGTGGCACAGGGACTGCACCATGACACTGCCTCTGATGGAACACTCAGCAAAGATGTATCTGAAAATAACAGGAGCTTGAGGTGTCCTCTACCCGTGGGCAGAAGCAGTGGAAGGAGGTGTGGAGCTCCAGGTCCCCCAAAGCACTGAGGGTCAGTGCGATCTTTCCTCTCTTTCCTCTCTCCCTCTTTGTCTGCCTCAGCTTTTTGGAATATAAATTTCTAATGGGTTTTCTGCAATGCCTGGTAGAATGGAGCCCCAGTCTCAGACCCTTTGGCAGTGGTGGAGTGCTGTAGAAGATGCAGGGATGGGCAGCTAAAATGACGAGGGTTACAGGAATAAAAGAAGGTTCAGTTAGGAGAGGGAATGGCTGAGGGGAGCATGACCAAACTGTACAAAATCATCAAGGCCTCAGATATCCTAAATGCAGAATTCATGCTCATGAAATCCCTCGATAGCAGAACTCGGGACCACTCCCTGGAACTGGTGGAACATCAGATAAAAGCACAGATGAAAGAAAATTCTTCTCTGTGTAGTGGCTACCCAGCTTCTCAAACTCATACCACAGGAAGCTGTGGAGACAGACAACATCAACAGGCTCAGAAAGGGATTAGAGAAGTCCATGGAAAGGTCCACGAGCAAACACTGAGAGAAACAGGAGGGATGAGCCCTCTCATATTTCTGTCCAACACTTAGGGATGATACTATGGGAAAGGACTGCAGAAAGCAACCAGGCTTGCCTTTTCTCCTTAAATAGCATCCTTTACTGCCATCCTTTACTGCCATTCTTGGAGAGGGATTACTGCATGCACCAGTGGTCTGGGAATATCTTAGGTTCCCTTAAAAAAATATTGATGCTTCTTATAAATATAAATGTTGATTTAGGTTCTACTGCTGATTAAACACAAGGTAATGATTAGATTAAACTCCCACTAAAGGAAAGAGTATTTTCTCCCATTCTGTTTTCTTTTCAGACTTAGACTGAGCATCAAATACTTACTTACTATAAAGCAAATAAACCACGCTTAGATGTATCTAAAGCTTCCTTAGTTAATTTGTGACATCCTTAATTTGTTTCATGTTCAGTGTAAGTCGCTTTGAGTCATTGAATGTCTCTTTTTGCCTGTCACAGTCATTCTTCACCTTGACACACTCAGGTGCTGCTCCCCTGTGTGCACGGAGCCCAGGGACAATCCCAGTGGCTCCAGAGGCTCCAGAGGAAACCTCCAGGAGCTCCACCACCTGCATGCAGCAGAGGTGCTAAACTGGCCTGGTTTCACAGCAGTGTTGTCTTTAGATTGTGCTGATCATTTTCTCCAGTTTATCGGATTAAACAAGATTACAGGGATGCACTGGAGACACGGAAGCAACAAGCTACTCACTATATATTGTTCTGTTAATGATCCACCTTTGGAAATGATACTTTTTCATTTATGTTTCTCTCATATTTAATTTAGATCTTTCCTCTGGTTAAATTTCTTTCAGCTGGTATCCAGATTGTTAAAATATTGTGGTAAGATCTATAGTTCTTACATCATCTATTCATTTACAGACTGAATACATAAACAAAGAAGAATAAAACAAACCAAAAAAATTACTCTGAGGCTTTTTGATGAGCTGGATTATCTGAGTGAATTAATCTTCTACTATTCTCTTACCATCTGTATTTAAAATAGATGTGGCATAATCTTCCACACTAGGTAGATAATCAGTGCAGTTAGTCCGACACACCTTCCATTCAATGGGCATTTGTGCCTCTGATTTTATAAGTCCTTTACACCTTTTTGGGAGTTTGAATTCACCACAATTTAGTAGCTTATTGCTGGTTAAGAACTGAATAGATAAAAATACAATATTTAATAGCCTGCCTCAGTCAAAGATTTAATTAGTTTCAGTACGTTATTGCTAATGACACTGGTGTTCCATTAGTAATTTCACAAGTTGATTTCTGTTTGTAAGAACAAATGTCAAAATAGATGCAGTAGCAAAACCTTAGGAAAAAGAAGAAACGTGCCATAGGAAACCATTCATAACATTTAAAGTTGAAGCACATGGTAATTTCTACACTTGTAGATACTTTTTGTCAAGAAAACAAGTTTCAAACTCTCCTGGTTTCAAATGATTTTTTTAAAGTGATGATCTAATGGAATTTGGCAGTGTTTGCATCGCACCAGGTAAATCCTCTATTCACTGTAACCCAGGCATGGTTATACTGAGATGGTATCTCTTAATTCAGCAACAAAAAAGAGCTTTCTGATTGACTGCACAGGCTCCTGGACAAAGGTGGGTCCCCGTGTGGAGTACCCACATGCACATGCCACAGGAGACCAGGCACACACCGCTGAGCACTGGCTGCTTTCACATCCCACCTCCTAACTGCAGTGCACATACAGGATTTCACACACTGTGAACAATTCCACAGGCCACTGCCAACTGTGAGGTGTCAGACAGATCAGTTACCTACGTAAGCATCGAGCTGAAACATAGCTAATCCAAAATGAGGGTAAGTGATTTCGGTGTAGAATCATCTGCCATGAATTCACTGCTCAATTCTGTTCCAGCAGAGCATTTTTAATTGGGTGGTGGTCACTTAAACTATAAAATTTAAATCTGTGTTCTAATATTCATGTTGTCTGCCCTTTAAAAATTTCTGGCTATTTGAAACCAGGAGCTGGAACAGGTCAGCCCTGGCAGGAGTAAAGAACAGAACAAACAAAGGTGTTTTCATTCAGCTCTCTTTTGGCCTTTCGTAAAAATGGTGCATTGTGGGCTGGTGTCTATTTAAACAAAAACCAGTGACTTTAATCTCTGTCCCTCAACAGCCTGTCTCTGCTTTATTTTTAATGGCAATAGTGTGAAACATCTGCAATTAGAAAAGGATTATTGCATACAAATCTTGTAAAGCTCCTTCAACGTCCCCACTCAACACTGTTACCAATTGTCATCTATTGCCTGTTACAGAAGCACTCTAAACATCACCAAGGAATGATTTGCATTCATACACAGTGTAAGGCAGAAAAAACTGTCTTTTAAAACTGACTTACTATTGGTCTCACTTGTTTTTAAGGAGGAATTATGTCGTTCTTCTCATAGTTCTCTTTTTTCCCTACTGCTGGATACTCTCCAAAATGGCATCAGTTCATTGGGCCTAGAGGTTGGCTGATCAGAGAACAAAAAGTTCTGCACGTTGGAGTACAGAATAAGAACAATGGCTTGAGGCCACATTTGACTAGCCAGGCACATTTTTTATTTATTTTATATTATTATTTTATATTTATTTATTTTTGTTGAAGCTAATAGAGAGTACCACTCCATTTCGTTGATGGTATTGAGGTAATTATGCTTCGATTCTTTCCATCTGCAAGGTTCTTCTCTGGCCAATGGAAGCTTGAATCTACACAGCACTGTGAAAAGGAAACTTGATGGAGAGAAAGATTACGTCTTCGATAAGAGACTGAGATACAGCGTGCGACAAAATGAAAGTAACTGCCGCTTCAGGGACATTGTAGTCCGGAAAGAAGATGGTTTCACACATATTTTGCTGTCAAGTCAGACTTCAGAGAACAATGCACTGACCCCAGAGGTAAGTATTTAACCCTAAAAGCCAAAGAAAGCCTAATGTGTGGGTTATCTTGCAAACACTGCACTTGAATTCGATTTTATGTATTTTTTTCCTAATTGATGATCTTAGAAAAGAAATCTGGAGTACAGACATATCTAACTTTTCATGCTTGGGATTCCTATTCAAAAGAATGCAATGTTTGCATTCAGTTCATATGTCTGGAAAAAAAAATTAAAAGTAACAAAAGGAATGGCAGAGTCAGTATTTCCAGCATGGAGTTGTGTCAAGCAGCTTTTACGTGCTGAAGTTACTGATATTTACTATCCTTAGGAGAAATCTGGTCTCTTTCCTTTTGCTAATTTAAATAGTGCTCCAGTTGTATACAGAGAATTTCCGTCTATATCCTGAGACAGCCGTTCTAAATTCTATCTTGATCCCTAATTACTTTTTCTCTGAATCACTGTATGAGTCCTTATTTATGAAATCTTAACCAATTAGGAGCTCTATCCTCAGCTGAATTTCATAAAGCCATACAACATAGAAAAGATACAAATGAATTCCCTTGTTCCAAACCTAAGGGCAGACTCAGATTGCAGCTTGTACTGCCCCCGTACATACATGGATCACTGGGGGGGCTGAGGAGCTTTTCCTTCCATTCCTGGGGCCCTGTTATGCCATTCCCATGTCAGAAGAAAAGGGGTCTGTAAGTGCTTTATCAGGATGTGTGTCCTGGAGAGAACACACCTGAGCCCTGTTCCCCGTGGGCAGGAATGACCCGATGGACGGGGCTGCCGTGGGTCAGAGGGGGAGCACCAGGAGCTGCCTCCCAGCACCAGGCTGGCCTGTCTGAGCAGCCTGCGGGCCGTTCCTCCAAGGGCTGCCCTCCCTGGGGAGATCTCGGCCTTTTCTGCCCCCACACACTCCAGCACAGCTCTGTCCTACAGAGCAGCTTCAAGAGAAGAGTGTGTGAAATACCAGCTTGAGCACCACCTGAGGGAGAAGTAGATGGTAGCTTTGAGGAATCATTTTATTCAATAAGAAAATGAACAACTTTGAAGCTAATTACTCACCACTGGCAGGTATGATCAGTCCCCTTCCAAATGCACACGTACACATGGGCAGTCACACACTGAGTGATATTAAAGGGCCAAAACTGATGGTACATAACATTTATGACTCCTGGTTCTTAAACTAGCTAATATTTAGGACTATCTTGGTAATTACCACAGAACACTAAACACTTGCTTTTAACACTAATTCCTTAAAATGCATTAGATTGCATCAAATCCATCATTCCATCTCCATCTTAATTACCACTAATTGACACTGCAGGTAAATTTAAATGAAGGAGCTCAAGGGCCTGAAAAAATATGAAATCATGGCCTTACTGTGTTCAGTCAGAACAGACATACCTTTGCATTCTGGCTGTGCTGTTCCACATCAGCAGTGTTCAGATGCTCTAACCAGGGGATTAATTCAGGCTCTTTGGACCTGCCAAACCAATCCATTTCATCCCTTGAAAGTCTTCAATATGCCAGGAACCCACCTCTGTGGAAGAATAAATGATAAGCATGTAATAGTCCTCTCCCTGCATCACAGGCGTAGACTATTTCTAGAACCTTTATTGAAGCTCACTTGAAAACCAGGAAATACATTTTAGAAAACCACTTTACTGACCAGGATGGTCAGGAATTAATCAGGTAAGGCATTCTCCACATGGAGTTTGTCTGTTTAAATCTCGTCCTGGCCAAGAGCAATCGCAAACGTGAAACGGCTTCTTTGGCCCCAATCCAGGCTGCTGCCCATGATCATTCACACCAGAAAATCCAGCACCTCCAGGACTGGCACTTTCACATTCTTGCTGGCAATTACAGCAAAAACCCAAGGAACTGAAAGGAGGAATGTGTTGAATGACTTGTCCCCGCAGTTTGTCACCCGTAGCCATAGGTGAGACAAACTGACAAAGTGTTTTAGGGAGGTTTAGAGCATTTTCAGTTTTGATGCCTTTTATCCCCAGTGAATACAAAGTACAAACACACAATTCCTACAAAATGAAGAAAGTGTGTTTCATTTTGTGTAAAGAAATGTTAACTTCAAGCTTTATTAGACATTCATTAAATTACGATTGCCAAATAGCAAATGAATCATTTCTTCGGAGCAGGTCTGCTTGATGTGGTTAAACAGTGGCCTGGTTATATCTGGCCCTCTACCTTAAGGAAAGAAAAGATGTGCACTGCAAAAAATCATTTTAAACTTTTAAACTTAAGCTTATACAAAACCCCTCTCACCCCTCAACAGCTCTGCTTCCCTTTGTGCTTTATCAGAATCTTCAGACAAAATTTAATAGTTGTCTTCAATCATTGGCTTCTGCTATTTATGCCAATTTAATTAAAATAACAAAGAACTTATTTATAGCAAAAAAAAAAAATGAAAGTCTAGAGAAGTCTGCCTGACTCTTCATCCCATGTTGTTGGTAACCCCTTTTGTGCAGGTGATTTTAGCATGAAATGTGCCAATGCTCTTTCCAGCAGCCTTTGCACTGATTGAAGTTGGCTCGGTGCCTCTTTAGTAATTGAGTTTTTTCTACAAAAATGTTCAGGGCACTATAGAAATTCTTTCTTATTCTTAACAAGAGCTTATAAAACTTCCAAGACAGTGTCATGAAACAGCACAGCTGGTTTTTATTTCAGTAGCATAAGCTTGCTACTTTTAAAATTTGTTTTTTAAATACATTTGTGAAATATTTCATCATTATCAATTCCATTAGGGCATTTTTTCTTGTGGGACTTTTGCTGCTTCTGAAGCTCTCTCTCCAGTGATGCTGCTGCTGTTTTAACTCAGCACATCTCAAGGATCCAAATTCTGTTTCAGACGAAATGGACCCATCAGCTGTTTTTATTTAATGCTATTAACAGAGCTAGGAGTTGATATTCCCCTGAATTAAAAGCGAAACATTCCCTAAACAGCCAGTGATTCCATGAAGACTGGCAGAACTACCTCAAGTACCTTCTCATACACAAGAATCAGGTTTCAAATTTCTGGCCATGTGAATTACAGGGTTTAAAGTTCTGCCAGGTGCATTTTGGAGCACTGGTTTGCCTTCACTTTTCCTAACTTGGAAATAATACAAAAGAGGCAGGTACAAATTTAATGTTCTGTGTGGTTCTGCTCTCACACAAAAGTAAATTATGGGTTTGGGTCAGTGCTTGTGCCTGCAGCTTTAGAGGTTCCCAAGAAGGGACTCAGGATCCGTTTGCACAGTCAGTAACATGAAGTTTATTTATGGAAAAAGGCACAAGTAGGAAAGAGGCTCTAAGAACAAAGGAATGGCTTTAAAAGTTGGGTTTACTGTAATATTTACAGAATAATTACCATTAGGAATATCACTGTCAGTCCTCAGAGCTTCAAAGAAGTTAACTTTTTTCACTAAGTTAACTTTTTTCTATTTACATGAACAAGAGACTTCTGTTCAAGACACTTTGTGAAATTATGGTGATAAATTCCCAGCTCTTTGATTTTCCCCAAATGTAAGCAAGATGGAAAGCAAAGGGCACCAAATGCCTTTGGAAATTTCCTACGTCCAGAAAAAGGCATTAAAATAAGCTCTTAGAAGTTTAATGAACTTTTTAACTGGTTCATGTTTATTTTGCAATATAAGATGTCCTGTTCAAGAACTAACCAGATTATTTTCTTGACGGGATTAAAAATATAAGCAACTTCTGAGAAGGTGATAATTTTATTATATATTTGTGTTTCAGTAAAACAGTAAGTGAAGCACTAGGCCTGGTCTAAACTTACAATCCAATCAACTATCATAACCTAAATAACTGGCCCATACTGTTCTGCAAATACTTCCTTGGAAATTTTCATCAAATTCATTCAAACAGAAACACTGTCCCCACAACTGAAAATTACGTAAAAGGCCATAAAAAAGCTAATTAATAAAAGCATGGATCTGGAGAATATTGCTAAGGAGCTCTGGAAATATTAGTATTAGATCTGGTCCACTAGAGAAAATAAAATTTAATTGGACAAATGCCATAGTTATAGCAAAATGGGGAAAGGTTTAAGGACTATGGAAGAAAGAAATAGAATATGGAATCTGACAAAAATGTTACAAAAGGCAGGTGGTATCTCTGTGTTTGAGAACTGAATTCACCACCACATTAAACAGAAATTTGTCCTTAAAAACAGAGAGCAGTTCTGAACTGAAATTATATTTACTTTACAGTACTGCAGTTTAATAGTTCTGCAACCCTGCAGACAAACCAGCTCTTTTGTCATTATTTCCCTGTTTGTGGCTTCCCTGTAGTCACAGAAATAGCTGGAGAGAGGTGCCCGTGCCCAGTAACCCATGGGCAAAGCCAGGGCTCCCGGAGCAGCGCTGAGCAGCAGCTGCTGGGACCCGGCTGTGACAGGGGGACCTGGGGGATTTCTGCTGCACCAGCAGAGGAGCCGTGGCACAGACCAAGGGAGTGAGCATTGACTTGGCTGGCATTGCTGGATTCCAGTGGGGCTCCAAGCACCTTTGGATGATGAAGTTAATAATGAACTTAGAGCTGTTTTCTAAAAACATACCTTTTGGCCCAAGAATGCTGACACATAATGGTTTCCTGGTTTCTTTGGATAGAAACAAGTGGAGCAGGGGAACTAAATTTCCCCTTCTGCTCAAAAATAGTAACCAAGGCCTTCCCACTTTCAACCATATCAGAAATTGATTCCTAATAACAGACTTTCGATGTCATCCTCTCCAGAACACTGAAAAAACAGTGATGGCAGAATACTGGGTTTTCCTACAACAAGTGTAACCTCCGCTCAGAAATTTGGATAGCTTTTAGATGGCTTTGGTCATGCAGATCAGTGCGGGGTGAGATAAAAAAGAGGCAGGTTTGGAACAATAACGATGTGTGTGAGAGAGAGCTCTGCTAATGGCAAAGAGGTGGCACATGGGCAAATACTGCGGGAGGAAGGGGAATAATAAACTTGCTGCATGGAGTATCATGGCATCGTATTTAATGCAGCATTCCTCACTGGATAGAAAAATGTTTGACTGCTATTCCCTAATATTATTTATACATTTGCCTTAAGAAAGAGCATATTGTGAGATCTTTTAAAGTGAGTTAAGAGGACAATACTGCATTCACATGGAACTAGGAAAACCAAAATAAATATCTTCTTTTATTTTAATATCTACCACATTCTAAAGTTTCTCTTTTAGCATTGAGCAGAGGTTTTAGGGGTTTTTCCCTTTTGTTTCCCCATCATATGTGCAGTGTTGCTGCATTTCTCCCAGCTGAGGGCTGAGACAGCCTCTGAGGCTCTCAGAATAAATAGTGCTCCTCAGATCGCTGATGACTTTTTTGTACCTGCATAAGAATTTCAAATACACTTCCAAATTCTGCAGCTTTTAATTACTTCACTTCCACCCACTGTCACACACTCAGTCTTACAGGCATTCTGAAGTGCTCTTGTAGAAGTGAAGCATCTGAAAGTTCACCACCTGCTCTCTCATGCCCAGTCCCAGCAGCCAGTAACACTCATCTTTACACAATCCCAGAGGGAAAGCAGCACAATCCACAGGATTTCTATTGAAAGGCTACCTAGGGTGGCATCAACAAAACTACAGGATTTAGGGACATCTCTTAAACAAGGCACTTTGGAGATCTAAAGAAGTTTTGGAAACAGAAAGTAGTGAACAGAAATAATCACGGGCTGAAAATCTTGGGCTTCTCTCACATGGAAACTCTATTTAAATCCCCAGCCACATTTAGCTCTCTCTTACCTAAATTTACATCAAAAGCAAATCTTTCAGTGCAAAAGAGAAAAATTTGAGTCAGCAGGACCCTGTTTATAGGAAATACTTGGGCACGTGGGTATGATTAAGGATAGGAGGTCTCACACTAGATGAAATCATGGCCCTTGCAGTGAGGAGCAAATCATGATAAAGAAGAGGGGGCTGAAATGAGGTGTAGCTCACAAACCACGCCCAGTTGTGACCAAACAAGAAGTTACCCATCGCAAGTTTATGAAATAATACTTCCTTTTAAAAATCATTAGAAAACAATTCTCTTCTCAGGTGAAAGGCCATTTTCCTACAATACCAGCAGCTCAATTCTGTACAGATTTTTATTAGGTTTGATTTATGGTGCAATTGATAGCTTGATCCAGTTGTAAAACAGAGTCAAAATGTCTCTTTTTCAAGGGACTTTTTTGCTCTAATGTTTGTAAACTGTAAAAATGTCACTGACCACAGAAAAATGAATAATATATTTGTCATGTTGATGTATATGATGTCCTCTTGTCCTGCTTCGCTCTGGTTGAAGTCGTATAAACTGAAGTAGTGGAAGAACTGAAAACTGGGGTTTACAGATTTTGCTTACAAGCTGTTGAGGTTAATAATAGGCTTTTGCTGTGATAAACATGTTCCCGAGGATACAGTGATGTACACAATGAAAATTAAAAAGTGATATTTGAAATTATTCAATTGCAATCAAATAGCATAAGCTGGGTAGAATTTCCCATACAACAAAAAACAGCCAAGTCCTAAAAGCTCTTTGAATTAATAAAGCATCAACAAAGCACTGCCAAATATAAAATATTTTGCAAACTCTCAGTGTTATCATTCTAATGATTCTCATATCATTCTATATTAAAATTATATATAATTGATGTAACTATTAATAAGTGCCCAAAATTTAATTCTCTCAAAATCAATAAGGTTTGTAAAAGTAGGGAAATGATATTGCCACGGCATGCATGTCGAATTGTTTACTTTTCTTTATCCACAGATCATGAAGGAAGTTCGGAGAGCATTGTGCAATGCATCAGCTGATGACAGTAAACTCTTACTTCTCAGCGCAGTGGGAAGTGTATTCTGTAGTGGCCTAGATTACTCATATTTAATTGGCAGGTTATCCAATGACAGAAGAAAGGAAAGCACTAGGATTGCAGAAGCTATAAGGTGACCCAAGCTTACCTATGATCTCTAAATTATGAAATGCAGTGTGTGATTATAAAGATATTTATCAGGTCCAAAAATGTTGTATATTTAAATGTTGATTGCATTCTAATTATAGTCCTGCAAATTTGTTTAGTAAAAAGAAACTTGGACCTTTATTAGAAAAGAAAGCGCATTTATTCCAGTGCTAATATCCACAGGGATTTATTTTATTCCAGTTCTCTGTATTTACTATTTCAAATCATTCCCCAAATTCAAATACAACTTTGTTGTTGTTTTTCCAAATTCAGTATTGCTTCATGTTCTAAAGTGGTTCCTGAAAGGCAGATCTTTTACTTGTTTTAATGTTCTTCGTTTTAATGAATTTCAGTCCAAATGGGAATCCATGGCTTACTCATATTCTGTTGAAATAGCAGTCTGCCACTGTATTTCAGAGCCTTACTAGAAGGGTCTCCACTCTTCTTCTTAAATTTAAATTACTTAATATATATGTAAATGTAGTTTTATTTTTGTAACTAAAATGTGACTTTCCTTATATATATATATCACATCACCTTAATAGAATTCCAGGGTTTATGACATGCAGTCTGCAAATCAATCTGCACAACACATCAGCAAATGTTCCATTATCCACAAGATAGATTTTCCAGTATAAATCAGCATTATTCCACTAAAGCCAGCAGTATTTCACCAGTCTGTACCAGGAGAGGATTTGGTCCCTTTTTTTCCCCCCCCATTTCCTACAAATAAATATTATTCTTCTGAGAGCTTTAAAGCTTTACACAACAATTCTATGAAGGAATATTAAAGAATTTTTTTTACAACAACTTGGGATTTATTAGTATAACATAAGATCAGGTTTATTTATTACACAAAATATATTAACCACCAATTATCTTGTTTACAACCACTGTAGATGAGTTTGGATTCTTGGTTTAAAACTTTTGAAATTCTCAAAATAGCAATTATTTTGAAAGAATTTAAAAGATTCTTCTTAAATGTAATAAGTCACAATCTGTTTATAAGACCCTAACAATGCTCAAATATCATGGAGTGATATTTTTTAGAAGAGAAACCCTTTGAAGGACACATCCTAATTTCATTTTTTAAATGTGAGGGGTTTTTAACAGTGTGGAACCAAAAAAAAGTGAGGGATGAAAATCACTCTTCTTATTTGAAAACACAGGCACACCCAAAGTCCACCAAAAGATACAAATTTAATATTATTCATGTAAAAATTGTGCAGTTAGGTGTTGTTATATATGTTTACATTTATTTGCACACATCTATTATCCAGGTATACTTACCAATTCAGCATTTAAATGAGTATAAGCCAGACTGTGATACTCAGTTTTTCCACCCTTGGACTCACAGAACACTCTTGAAATACTGGTACAATGTACTGCTCCTTGTCAAGACTGTCGGCTTCAGGCCCACTGAAAATAGATTTTTATTGTACTTCTGGAAACAATACCCTACGTTTTCCATTTAGCACTCCCTGTGCTTTCTGTGAACAAAGGACTCAACTCATGGAAAATACACTGTAATAAGAGAAGAAAAAAATGTCCACGGCTTTTTCAGTGGTTTGGATGTCCTAAAACACATCCACGGATCTCTGCCTCCACTGCTTTACATCAACTTAGAGTTGTATCAAAATGAAGTTGCAATCTTGGTTACCATGTGTTCCCACTTTCCAAAGCGAGGCTCTCATGTACCAGTCACAAGGTACAACTGCAGTTTGAATCCCCATCAAGTCTCCTCTCCCATGAATGGTTTATTCACCGGTGCCGTGTCCTCAACCACCGCCGGTGGGTGTGCAGTGAACAGATGGGTGGCACTGCAGCTCCTCTGCAGGCACTGGTACAGATCCATCACAGATCCATCAATCACAGGTCCATCACAGATCCATCACCGACCATCACAGATCCATCACAGATCATCATGGATCCATCACAGATCCATCACCGAACATCACAGATCCATCACAGATCAATCACAGATCCTCATGGATCCATCACAGATCCATCACCGATTATCACAGATCTATCACTGATCATCTCAGATCAATCACAGATCCATTACACATCCATCACAGATCCATCACAGATCATCACAGATCCATCACAGATCCATCTCAGATCCATTACACATCTATCACACATCCATCACAGATCCGTCACAGATCCATCTCAGATCCATCACACATCCATCACGGATCCATCACAGATCCATTCCAGATCACCACAGATTCATCACAGATCCATCACAGATCATCAAAGATCCATCAAGCTGAGCAGCCACCATCCACAGGCCCTCCTGGGGCAGGGAGAAGGCAGACAGGCTGCAGAGCGTGGCCTGCAGAGCCCTGGGATCGACACACTCGCTGGAGGGCATTCCCAGCACCAGGCTCACACCATCAGCTGGGCAGCGCGGTGTGACCCGAGCCACGCCGTTCTGGGTGTGCTCAGAAGAAAACAAACAAGGACACATTCACTTGCTCAGCTTCTTTGTAGCCCTGGGTGTACTTACAAGCCCTGAGCAGCAGCAAGAGCCTGAAACAGCGCAGAGGTGTCTGAGTATCCCAGTGTGTATTCCATGGTCAGCTTCCCAGATACCCTCTAGCAAACCCAGAAGCCTTCTGCAGGCACTTTTTCCTGTCCTTGAGCATCTGGATCTGCTGTGCAACAATAGCTACAATCTGAAATCCTTTTCAAAGACTGCTTTGAATTGAAACAAGGACCTTGTAGCCCAGAAACTCCCTGTGTGAACTTATGGTTTGGAGACGTGGAAGTGTGCCAGGTTCAGGGTGCAGAGAGGACCCACTGAAACAATGCACCAAAGAGGAAACAAAGATAAATGGAGTGCTGGTTACTGCAGCTGCTGGAGACCAAAGGCAGGCATTTGCTCCCCTCATCATCTCCCAGTATTGTAGCCTTCCACTCCATCCTACATGCAGCAGGTTCCACACCCATCTCTTTTGCCATCCGCTGTGCTCCCCATTCTTCCCCCACGACAGAGGCTCCCTGTGCCTTCTCCATGTTGTCTCCCACTCCCCATCTCCAGGTCCTCCCTTCCTTGCTCACTCATATGAAGACTTCCTTCAACTCTTCCCCTCCATTAATGTGTTCTGCTTTGTTCTTCCTCCCCATTATCTGTTTCCTCTCCACATCCCTAATTGCTTTTCCAGATTCACTTCCAGTCCCGTTTATCACCATGATTCCTGCTTTTCTCCACAATACTGTTTGTATCTGCCTCTACATCGTCCTCAGATTTACTGCCGCCATTTATCCTTAGCTTGCTTTCTTTTTACCTATCATTCATCACATCCCTGTTTCCAGCTGTAGTCCTACTGGAAGGCTTACGTAACTACTGAGGTTCTCAAAATTCTGGAATTAATGAGATGCAGTGATCCACAGTCACTACTCAGTCATAAACAACCAAGGAAATAATGAGATAAGGGGACAGCATTGTTCCTGCAATGAAAAAGAACCACAACTCTCTTTAACCCTGCTCTCCTCTTGACAGAAATGGTCTTGAACAGACAAAACTATGTTCCTTATTTCACTCTCTTTGTCTTGACAGTGATCTCCTGGTTTATTACTGTGAACAGAGCTGCATCAATTCTCTATTTTCCCATGGTCAAAAATTACCTCCTTACTAGAGCGCCTGAAAACCAGAATGTATTAATTGAAATTTTAATGCTGGGTTATCTCAAACTCTTTGTCCTCATTTAAAATACAGCCAGTGTCCCTGCACTTCAGCCCATTTGCCCATGGGCTCTAACCTGCAAGACCCACCTGTGCTCAGGTACAGAGGCCTGGATCCTTTTGACCTCAGTGGGAGAGCAGCAACTCATCAAAAGGGCACATTTGACAAAATGTTCTTTCCTAAAATCTCTCAGCAAAGATGCACTCTGGATCTAATAAATACCCAGTGCAGGGACAGAATCTCCTCTTTTGCTTGGAATTTGATTTATCCATGTCTTTTTTTTAATGTAACTGAGCATCTCATTTGCCTCCATATACCTGCTGTGCGCTGAGCTGCTGGAGCCCATAATTTGCCCACAATTACACTCTTGCTTTTTCTTAATTGGTGTAAAGGCTGCTCCATTCAACAGATGTCTTTCCACAGTTGCTGGTAGGTAACTTATTTAAAAGATCTCCTCATTGCAGAGAATTTAACATATTCTAGTTCATTCATCCAGACGAATCCAATGACATTTAACTTCCCCGTTATTTCTCATCACATTTACTGGGGTAGTCAGGCAAGGGCATCTGCTTTGTAATGGCTTTGCTGAAGACTTTTGCAATGAAGACCCAACAGAGCACTCGCCCTGTTCAAACATTTCTCTCTCTGATTCCCCTTTGCATGTCTTGTTCTTTCTGCTGGTGTGCCACAAACATTGACAAACTCCCAATCCTCTGATGGGACTTGCAGTAACCATCTTAAGAGAACTTTTCAAAGAAAAATAAATATTCAGCGTTCCACCTATGAGTGTCCTGTCTTTCACACTGTAATATTTCATCAGTAGCCAAACCAGGTCCATCCCAGCCAGCGTGGAGCAAACCAAGAAGTGTCGTGTGTACAAACTCAGGAGTTACTGGTCCAGAAGTTAAACTAAACCCAACCAAACCTTTCCCCAAAAATACAGCAGTCAGTGCAATCCACTTAATCAGGTCATATACAACATACACAATGCAATAGCCCAGGTACTCAGAAAGATTAAATAACTAAAGATAAGCAAACTTTTCCATGTGCAAACTAGAAAGTATCTTGCAGTTGTGACCTCATAAAACTGGGCATTTGTTGTGTTCTTCTGTGGTTCTAATTTGTTTTCAGATAAGGTACTTTAAACTTGGGTATTTATGTAAATGCTCCTTCTGTATTCAAGATCTTTCTTTTATTTTTTATTTTAGGGATTTTGTAAAAGCTTTTATTCAATTTAAGAAGCCAATTGTGGTTGCTATCAACGGCCCTGCTCTGGGGTTAGGAGCTTCTATTTTACCACTCTGTGATATCGTTTGGGCAAGTGAGAAGGCTTGGTTTCAGACACCATATGCAACAATCCGACTCACTCCAGCTGGCTGCTCATCATACACATTCCCACAAATTCTGGGTGTTGCACTGGTAAGGTTTTCCACCTCAAATTGCTGAAGAACCTCTCATAAATTCCTGTTCTTCTTTCTCTCTTTAAAAAGTAAACAATTTTCTTAGTTGTCGTTAATGGAAAGGAAATCTGTTGAAAATTCATCTAATCACTACCAACTTCCTATCACAAAATAACCTCAGAACTCAATATACAACACCTGCTGTACACAAGAAAGATTGGGCACAGGTTGAAAAGCAAAGATTGTCAACATCATGGTAGAAAAGTGCAGAAATACATTAGCAGAATAGCCTTGCAGAGTAGTTGTCCGCATTGTGTTAGGAGTGGGCAGCAACACAGCCAGATGCAGCTCTCTGCTCTTTAAAGATAATCCACAATGATTCCAGTAACACTGCTTAGCTTTTACCAGTATAAGAAAATAGAATTTGCCCCATAAATATTTCCTACGGGGTTCCATGACTCTCGACACAGTATCACTGACAGTTACTCTTGTGAGCTCAGCAATACAGATTCCCCATGCATGCCAGCACATTTCTCTTAAATGAAACCCATGCTGTGCTCTGGCCACCTGCACAATCCTGAAATAGCTACTGAAACTCCTCTTAAAGTATTTTGCAGTATGGAAAGATACAGAAGAACATTTGTAATTTAATCGTAAAAATAGCAGGCAAGTATGAGAAAAATTTTAAGGGAATTATAACCCAAGATTACCAGAATCTTTTGGTTTCACAGGCAAATGAAATGTTGTTCTGTGGGAGAAAGCTGACAGCACAGGAAGCCTGCAGCAGAGGACTGGTGTCACAAGTATTTTGGCCAACAACATTTAGCCAAGAAGTGATGCTACGAGTGAAAGAAATGGCATCCTGCAGTGCAGTGGTAAGAAATCAAACTCCTTCACTAAATGACATTTCTCAGAGGTAAGGTGTGCTCCCAAGGCTCGTCACATGTGGGCCCTCAGTTTCCACAACCATACCTGTGAAAGAAGCCTGACATCAGAAATCCTGGATAGGGGTCACTGAGCTCATGGGGTTTCTCAGTTTTCAGGGCCAGGGGGGCTTGTTTCCTTTCCCCATCTTTACATTTATTCAACATGAGTAGCATCTCCTTGCCCCAGATTTTGAAAGGGGATTTTGCCACACGTTTCCTTCATGAAGGTGTAACAGTTTCAAACTATACAACTGTACTGGGAAACCTCTGCAGGCCCCATAAAAAAACAGATTTGTCTTTCACTTAGTCCTGGCCTACCATGTTTCAGCTGAGTCTGCCTTCTTTTCTGCACCTGCACAGTTCCTGCTGCTGCAGAATGTTCTACTCAGCGCCCCAGAAGGGTAGGATTGTGCCAGCTAAGCTCTGCTGTGAAGGAGAGGTGAGATCCAGACAAGAGGGATTTGAACACAGTCTGGTCACAGTGTATTATAACTTTCCTTTTGTGTACACAGAACTTGAAAGAAAATCCTTTCCTATCTTTACTTCCTAGGGGTTTTTCCCTTCAGGCAGATATACTCCTATTCTGGGCACATCCTTGCTTAAAAAACATGCAGTGAAGAAAGTGATACCGGCTGCAATAAAACTGCAGTAATTAAAGCGAAAATTGTTATAGTTTCTTGCTATATTTCCTATGCCTGAAACTGTCTCAGCATCCCTCAGTTTCATTTAAAAGATCTACTATAAAAGGAGGTAGAGACACAAGAGATTTTTAATTAAACAAAGTGTAGATTAGATCTCACAGAAGACATTGAGAATGAAATTCTCTGGAAATGTAGCAAAATTTTATTTGATGATGCTGATCTAACGTGTTTTATTTGAGTCAGGAAAACCTCTGGGCCTTACTGTGAATTCTTCCTTCCCTCACTGCTATTGGCTGTCAATGAAATTTTCTCAAGACCCATTAGGAAGACCGGTGCTGACCTGTGGACAAAGATAAACCTTCCAAGACTTGTTCACAAACAGACCACAGAAAATACACAAGCCCCTTGATTAGCTATTAACACCATTTCCTTGAGTTAAAGACAAATACTACTTTGCAATAGCAGTGTTGAACCTGCAACAGGTAGGAAATGTGCTTAACATGAAGGTGTTGACAAAGCTGAGTGAGGAGAAGGCACCTCCTTTACCACAGAACACTGTATGAGTTACATGAAATCTTCTGTCCTCGGAAAATCAGTAATGTAGGAATTGTTAATGGGCTTGTTTGACCAGTTGAGTTCCTTGTGAGATACATACTGGCGTTGTAGATTTCCAAACTAATTTTAAAAGAATCAATCTCAATGTGCTTAAAAATGGGTCTGGGAAACAGGAACTGTGGGAGCAACCATGGACCTGCAGTTCATGCCTTTCAGAACTTGCAACAATTACTAAGGGTGTGAGGTTGGGCTTTCTGTTGCAAAGATCTCAGGTGATTTGTTGTATCTGCCAAGTAAATCTAAATCCAGAACAGTCAGAGGGTGCTTGTTTTGCTCAGCACCATTCTTTTATAAAACATTTCACTTTTATACAAACATAAGTAAATAGGCTTAAAAAGAAATTTGCAGTAAAGGCCCTTCCATATTAATTTCTGTTTTGATCAGGAAATAATACATGAGGGAAAATTGTTAAAGATGACGGACATCCACATTTGGGTTTCCAACACGTCTATCCTTAAAGGCCACCTTCCAGAAAACAGGTAGCCAGTATATTGTGCCTCACACATTTTCATTTCAATGTGAGGGAGTTCAGCTCCTTCTTGTGCTTCATGGCAGACCTTCAAGAAACTAAGGTACTTCAGAATCCCTCATTCTTTTAAAAACCTGGCACTAAACCATCACCCTCAATTCTTAAAGATGCTGACTATCAGCAAGTGGAGTTGTGGCTATAAATCAAATGTAATTTCTGTGCCCAAAGGAGTTATTTAGATTGTAAAACAGAGTCAGTAATGTAAAAATGCTGCTCACGCCATTATCCATAGTAATTTTTTCAGGTTCAAAATAAAATACTGAGTCATATTTTGGCTTTAGGTATTGGAAGAGTCCAAATGTCTTGTGCGGAGCTTCCTGAAATCCGGACTTGAAGATGTGAACGAGAAAGAGTGTCAGATGTTAAAACAGCTGTGGAGTTCTTCCAAAGGACTGGATTCATTATTCAGCTACTTGCAAGACAAAATTTATGAAGTCTGATGTCTTGGCCTAACTTAAAGAGAAATTGCTCCAGTTGTGACCAGAGCCAGACGTGACCGTGTTTGAGAAGCAGAGGCAATGCATCAGTGAGGAATTTGTGACAGTGATCCCAATGCCTGTGGCTGTGTGGATTTCCCTGTGAGCCGCACAGCTGCTTGTAGCCGGTTTGATTTTGTGTAACCACGACGTGGGCAGGCGTTCAGTGCACGTAGCTGTGCAGAGGCTGCATCTTTCCCATTGCTCATCCACATCCAACTCTACATTCCATGTGCTGAGAAGCACCACAGAGGCCCAACAAGGCTCACCCACCTGTAAGGGTTTATTTTGTCTGTCCTTCGTAACTTATTCTTGCTGTTGCAGCACATCTGGGCTGACACAGAGGGCTCAGTCTAAAATCCGGGTCACCACGACCTTTCGTAGACCCAAAAATCATACGTTAGAAATATGTTAATTATTTTTTTCTAAGTTCTAACAGTTTAATGGAAAAATCTGATAATTTATATGTATAATATGTAAAGTTAGTTTACAAAAACTACTAGAATTTTTTTCTTTGTTGAATTTATTTAACTTATTTATTTTGTGTTCATATTCAGCTGTTTATTGATCACAGATCTTATTTTCATATTTCCCTTGGCTGAATTAATGGCATCGCATGAGAATGCAAACACATCTTTAGCATCAAACTGAGTAGAAAAATACAAAATATATAGAAAACCCACAGAATGTTGTGGGCAGTAAACGAAACAGCCACGTGCATGTTCCTCTATGTGTAAAATTGTACAAAAAATGTATGAAACAGAATCATTTGCCAGGGTTAAGAGAAAAATAGTGGATTCTGACACAGTGAGTCCCCCTTAAGTCCCTCTTCACTTTCTGCCTTCTTGAGGAGCACTGAAGGGCTCGCCGAGCAGATGCTTTATTTAAGTTTACTCTACTCCTGTTAGCCGGATTGCAGTAACAGGGTGAGTGGTGCCGGTCCGTGGCATCGTACTGTTTTTCAGGTTTAAACACCCCTTTTGGTCTGAAGTCTAAAAGCAAATCCTTATGAGCCTTAGTCTAGTTGCCTGATTCCTCAGGTGTGAGATAATTTCAGCTCTGGAGGCCTTTGGGTGTGGGCCAGCAGTTTATACAAGGTGCTAGGCATTGAACTAAGTGGAGGCAGAGGTTTCGTTTTGCTTTCCCCAGCTCTCCACATCTGGCCACCCCACCAGCTGTTACAAGAACTTACAGCTATCCATAAAAGCAGTCCACAATAAACAAGGAAAATCCAGTCTGCTCTTTTCGAATGCGATCCTAGTACTGTTCAGCGCCACTGACGGATTCTGAACACTGGATCTCTCTCAGTTCTTTCCTGCTGTGGGCAGTTCCCGTGGAAAGGACAGGAGCATGCTCTTGAGACTTCACCTGCCATTATAGTACGCCCAAATTGAAACCTCTTGAAGCAGAAGCTTTGCACACTTGTTTGCTTTGTAATTTGTGCACTTGCTCTCCATCCTTGAGCTCAGTGACTTATTATGGTTTAAACCTCTGCAAATGAGGCTGCTCAGCTTTCTCCCTCTTAGTATTTCCACAAAGAGTTTCAACAAAGCCTTTTTAAAGTTAACGAACAGGTGATTACAGTAAACAGTAGCCTTCAACACATTAACGTAACATTTCTTTTTCCACAAATTAGAAGTGCTGTCTTTATGTCCTAATTGTACCACTGAATTTTAAGGAAATCATTACCCTAAATGCAGAAGTTCTCATGGAAATCCTTCATTAAAAAGACAGAATCTGGCTTCTAATTAGCCTGTTTAAAATGTTTTTTAAAAGAAACTTATCAAAACCGTTAGCTTATTTTAAAATGACTGAAAGAGAACTCTTTCAATAACTATTTGAAGTGATGGATGCACCACTTGTTTTACACCAGCCCTTGCTTTTGTCCACAACCTGCCGGCAGCGCCGCAGGGCGCGTTGGATCAGGCCCCGGCGTGGCAGGTGCACACGGAGTCACCTGGAAAAGGAGGGGTCACCCCAGTGAAAACCACTCACGTCCCCGGGTTTGCACAATCAGGCCTCCAGCACGTACCTTCAGAGAGAGAAAAAGGCAATGGAAAGTCCCACGATTCCTCCGTTTCCTTTGTTTCCTTTATTCCCGTCCAGAGAGCCATAACTCCGAGTCATGTGTTAATAAGATATTAGGAATTTATTTCAATACTGTGCTTAGTTTTTGTAGATAAATATCACAAGATTGCTCAGCAATGTGAAGGAACGCGTTCCGAACGAGATTTGCAAACAGAGAAGAATCTTATGTTGTTGGATCTTTTAAACTACACCATTTCATCTGAATTTTCAGATATCTGTATCTTAGCATTTTTTATGACAAAGGAATGGTTGAAATACATTTTCTATAATTATTTTTCCATTAAAGCAAGCGCTAACCATAGTTAACATTTTTAATTATTCATATCTATACAGTTACAATCTAGTTTTCATGGAATCTATTTTCCCTTCAAAAAAGAGTAATAACAATGTTGAAAGCTTCTTTTCCAGTATTTAAATATCAGAATCTGAATTTTCTCTTGTGTTTCTATCCTTACTAGGTATTCAGATATCTAGATGTACTGTACATATTAGTCTGGGTACCTTTACTAATATTCACAGTATTTAAGATTAAAAATGCAATTTGTTGTTTAAGTATGTTATTTTATTCTTGTGTAAATTGTTTTGTACAATCTTTAAAAATCTACAGTTTTGCATTTGTAGATATTAAAGGTAAGCAATTTATTTTGTGTTGTCCTGCATGTATATTTTTGCTGTAGATAAGTGTTGCTTAGTTTACTATTTCAGTACATTTCTGTTTAAATAAATAAGCTTACAAACTTTAATACAGTATATATTTTCAAAATATAAACTTTTATATTTCTGTGGTAGGTTAGGGTATGCGTTTTAGGCAATCTTTTTCACTACTATGAACTGTTCTTTTAATCTATAATATAACGGTTTTGTGCCAATAGTTTTTCATTAGAATGAAATGCTCTTTTAATGTTAGGGATGAACAGACAATTTTGGTTGGGGTTTGTTTTATTTTTGGTTTTGGGTTTTTTAATTATTTTGCCAGCCTTTACAGTTTTAAATATAATTTATAAATGTATTGCATTTGTGAATAAGCCTTACCATTAGGTACAAGAAATCTTTAAAGCTGCATAATTGCTTATGTAGCACTAAGGACTTCCCCAAATAATTGCTGTAAGAAAGTTAGCAAATCAGAGTACAGGGCCTTAAGCTTTTCTTGTGAAAAGGATAATACGGGTTGTTTCTTTTGAACAACATAGGTAGGCTTGTCAGCATGGGCTTTGTTATATATAAACCGTGCATTTGTGCTCCCAACCATGGTAGTTTAATCTCAGGCTTTGTGTGGCTGGGTCTATAAAAGTCAAATCTGGCTAAAGCCAGCACTCTTTAGGAGACACTAAAGAAGTTTACATAAGAGACTTATAGACAATCTTATCATAGTACATTTGGGTACTCGCTATCCTCGATGTGTTATCTGTGTCTGCCCAATTAACCGTATGTTTTAAGCCATATTAAATCTCTTTACTGCTATTTTAAATACTACACTGAAAGTCATTCACTAGCTTGCTTGCTCACAGACAGGATTTCGATTTTTAGTGAATAAAAGTATTATGCCTTCCATAAAAACAAAGGACCAAAGAATTGCATTATTCTAACAAAGCATTAGTTCCTTTGCCAGTGAACTAGTTTGACATTTGTACCGAAGATCAAATAGTCTCCTTCTGCTTCGAACACTGCGTTCTCATCCATGTCAGGTGTAAGGGGGAAAGATGTATCCACTGAGCTATTGGGAAAGGAGTGATGTTCAGCTGGGATGGCATGTCTATTGGTAAGGCTTATTACCAAACCTCTGAGATGAAGCAAAGAACCAAAAATTCACAAGTTATGTCAATGTAAATTTATTTTCAGAACTTGCACAAATAATTAATTGTAGAACTTTGCAAATTAGGCCCTTAAGTTATTTTGTCAGAATGCCATGGAACAGACTAAAACAGTTTCTAATATTTGTAACGACGAGTACATATTATAATATTATAAGGGTACAGGCACCCCTATATCACAGTGTTGTAAATATTTTCTGAAACTGGTACAGTACTGAGGGACTTGTATCTTCTGATATATCAAATATTGACTGTCTAGATCAAATTGTACACAATTTATTTGTTGATGGTCCTGTAACTAGTGTATGGACACATTTCTGGGTGCCTTAGAAGTTGTATTTTTCATGTGTGTTAATATGCAGTATTTATACATTGTGAGAAGCTGCTTTGAATAAAAACATTGAAACTTCATTTCAATGCAGTGATTTTCAGTTTTACATCATCAGAATGAACATGGTAAGTGGTAGCCATTATTATGATAATGCTGTTCATGAGCTCCTGCCTCTCCAAAGAGACCAGGCACACAGCGGGCTTTTCAAACGAGAATTATTTTTTTTCCAAATGGCAAAACCCAGGGCACTAAGACACTGCAGTAAGAACTCTCCAAAAGCAATTGTGATCCTTTTCAATTACCATTTCTTGATCAAATTCAAGAAAATCACCAAGAACTGTCTACAAAAGCACTTCCAGGACACCTTCTCCACCATTATCACTTCCACTGTTTGATATTGCACATCACCTAAAGCATTCCTGCCCGGAACCAGCTGCTCCACGCAGGATTTTGGCTCCACATGAGGGAATTTGATTCAGAAGTGATGTTTGCCAGGAGGGCCAAGATTCAGCCCAGCCCCAGCGGGTGCAGGAGAAGGTGGGTCAGCCTGTGGTTCCCCCACATGGCTCCAGACAACATTCCTGCCAGGGACTCCTGTGTATCACAGGATCCTTTGCCTGTAGCATCCAGGAATGCTCCTTCCAATCATCTGTCTCCCATGATTAGAAGAGTAACTGTAAATTACTTCTGCCTGGGGCAGAAAAGGAAGGATATTTTTACAGAGAGCTAGGGTTAGCCAATCCAGCGATACAACAAGGTCTGAAAAAATGACCTAACCCTTCACTCAAAAGAAACAAATATGTTCTAGCAATTATATTGGTTGGGTTTAAACTGACAGACACTGTTAGTAAAAACCATGGTCAGCTATTTGGAGCAGAGGATTGAGCAATTTAGTCTTGCTTCACTATCAACAAATCCAATTATTTATTACAGTGACTCTTGTCAGGAATTAACTTATCATAGCTTCCCCTGGACTGTGAGCAATGTGCACATGATGAACAGGGTGTGACACCTGTCCTGTCTTACAGTTTTATTGATAAGTTTGCTTTAGTTCTGATATAGGCTGTCAGCACGTGAATTTTATTTTAAATAACTCATTTTTAAAAGAAAGCAAAAATCCTTTAAAATTAAAAACTTCATCCAAATATGGGGGGGGGGGGGGTTAAAGCTTTTTCAAATGTCAATCCTTGCTGCAGCAAATTAATAAACAAATTACATGGAAGACGAACCTGTTAAGTAGATATAAAGTAATTCCATGTATAAAAGAACAGGAAGGTATTAATCCCAATTAAGGTATAAAAACAGGTCAAAGCTCTACATACACTAAGATGTGTCACTTCTCATTTTGAATAACAGAAACAATACTGCATATGGCAAGAACAAGGAGAGGTTCTGGAAGAAATGAACAGCAAATGAAAGCATGTGAAAAAAACAGACAATTTTAAACATTGGGGGAGTTCAAAGCAAAACAATTGTCAGAAGTCAGACTAGGGGACAGTTTGGTTGCAAAGCAAAAAGTCAGGTTTGATTCTGGACATATTAACTTCAGGAATTCACCTCTCCTTGGGTGTCTTATTTGTCATGAAACTCCCTCAGAAGTAAAATTTAATCAAACATGATGCATCTCTTCACAACTCTGACTTAACCTCAAAACCAACCTCCAGTCATAGCATGGAGAGTTTCAGATTACTAAGAAAGCCAGACTAACAACCCCCTCTAGAATTCAAACCCTTTGAACTGTGTTAGCACCACTTTGCTTTAATTTATACTCTTCCCTTGGTTTTACAAATTTGCTCATTACAGATATGTAATAAAAACAGAACTGTTAAAAACTTTGTTAAATTCCAATTATTAAGTCCGTCTGGTGTGACTCAGTGATTTTCATCTGGAACAGTCAAGAGTACTATGGGAGAAAGAAGGCAAAGTTTCATTTTGAGGAAATGAAACCTTTTGCATTTAGTAACTTTAAAAATTCTCTGTTAAACTCTATCACCTTTCCTTATCACTCCCTGACTCTGGTGTCACTTGAACAAACCCCGTGGATCTAAGTCAGGAGCCAGCAGCATCAATGGAGATCTTCCTCCTGCCTTCACTTGCTTCTCGATAAACCCCAGTGGCTGCCAGATACCACAGCAAACTCCTTCACAGTAATAGTACAGGAATATCTCGCAGCCATCTCTTCAGAAGATAATACACTCTGATGAGATAGGCATAATTAGCATTGGAGGAAGAGTTCCATTAGTTCAAAATATAACAGCAGTGTCTATGAAATTTTGTATAAATGTCAACATTTTCAATGTAATTGCTGACTCCTGTTAGTAGAAAGCCGTGCCCTGCTGTGTTTTAACCTTCCTCAACTCTTCAGTCACGTTTATCAACTTGGATTCTGGATGACTGTGTAACACATCTGTGAAACTGATTTTGTACATTGGTCATAGACAGAAATATACTGGTGAACAACTGTAAAGAGAAAAGTGAAAATGCTCTCTGCAACCAGCAGCCATGTTTGAAACGAGGGCTGTTGAACTGCTGCTGCTTCCTAAGATGAGATTAAAAGCTGCATCTAACATTAGAGTTTCTAGAATGAAAAATTATTTAAACACTAAGCAGCAATCTTGACTTGTTAGAACTGAGTTAATTACTATCATCTAGAAATAAGTTATTCACAGTCATCCAGAAATGTGTTTCTGATGTGTCTGTAAATAAGTCCTACACTATCTATTACTCCAAAAAGATCAGCAATTTCCTACTGCTGTCCTTCCAGATGCCTGGTTACTCCATATGCTGCCCACCAGCCTCTGGGGTATTCACTTCCATTAAATGAATACAGGAATTCACAGAAAACTCTTCCCATGCCTAATTATTCAAGATCTGCATTATTTTAGCCTCTCACTTGTTTATTTTGTATGCAGCTGCAGCAACTTTGTCAGGGGCTCAGACTCTGGCAAACAATTCCCTTCAAGTCTACTTTTTGCCCGTTAGAATCCAAATGAGCAACTCCCAGCTCCGGCTGGCTGCACTGCCAAGGGATGCCCCTGCTCCAAGGGCAAAGGTCAGATGAGCAGCATCCCACCGGTAGGACTGTGGGGTCCAGAGGTGGTGACTGCTTGACCCAAATCTTCCCTTCATTTCTGAGAGCAAGCCCCAGACACGGTGCTTGTAACGCCCAGCCCATCCCCAGCACCGTGCTGTGCCTGCCTTCATCAGACCAGAAAAGCAGCACATTTGATTCTTCAGGTATTTGCATGGAGCAGGATGGAGCAGACTGATTTTCCTGGATGCTAATGTGATGCCAGTTGGAAAGGAATATCCCAAAGCACGTTAGACCTGGTAGAACTCACTTCCATACGTGGCTATAACTAGTTAGAACACAAACACACTGTCTCCTTCTAAATGATGCTTTTTTGAATAAATGCTTTTCATCTAAAAAAAAATTCAAAGATTAAAAGTGAGCTTTAAAGGAACAGGCTGCAATATGGCTGATTAGAAAGGCTAAAACTTTTCCCAACCATTTCAAGTATGAGAAAATCCAACAGCCCTCCATTTGTGATTCAAGCACTTGGTAAACACACTCCACAACCGTACCATGGCTGTGTGCCAATGAAATGGTGAGTCAGCAGGCAGGGGAGGGAATCAAGTGTCAAGAATGCATTTAACCCTCACTCAGAGAGGGTTTCTTACCAACAGAATGAAAGCACACTGTAAAAATGCAAAAAATTTACTGGAATTTTTTAACCACTAATACAGGAAACGATCTCAATTTTCTTCCAACTTTACAGAATTTCTCAAATTTTAAATTAGGACAAATGCTTAAGAAATTAGCAAACAGCAAACTGATGAGAAAGAGGTTCATGAACATGTAACAGTGCAGTCCTAAAATCCTTACTCCGACCAAAATCCCAGTGATAGCCCTGGCAAGGCTGAGTGCCGAAGGGTTTCATGAGAGCATTAGAATTGATAATATTTAATACTTGCACAGATATAGAAAGGAGTACATTTTCCTAATGAAAATACAGTTCAACTCATCCGTCCTATTCCCAAAGGAGTATCTGTGCACACTACCTTGCTTCACAGTGTTCTTGTGGAGCGTTTGATGAAATCACGGGATTTCCTAAATCATTTTTAAATTAACTCCTCTTAAAAAATTCCCCACTGAAGCATCACTGTGTATGAGCACTCTAGGTACTCTATTCAGGATGGAAAAAGAGCATAAAAAAGTGAGGATTAAAAAAAAAAATTTTGAAAGAGTACCCAATCTTCCACCTGAAGATTTGAACACTCATTTACAAGGTTGTTAAACACTGCCAAACCAGCATGACAGCATTTTATACCTACTTTCTTACTCTTCACAGGTGTAAATAACCACGTTGGACACCTGTGGAGGAGGGGAAAGGAGGGGGAAAAGAGACTCCAGTTATTCCCTTCAGAGTGTTAGTTAAGGGTAATTACAGACCAGCTGTGAATTTACAGCTTGCCCCAACAGGGAGCAGATCCAGTTTCCAGTTAAAGCCAGCTCTCTTGTCCTTGTACTGCTGGAGCCCACAAATGCCTACACAAAGGAGCTTTTTTACACATCTGGCCCCACTGACCTCCGTGGCCTGAGCCATCTTCTCCAGGAACACAACTCACAGCCAGTATCACCCATGTCATGTTAGTTTGTCCTGCCCTGATTAAGCCTGGGCTGTGAAATGGCAGAGATAAGAATGGGTTTGTACAGACATCTAACATGTCCAGGGTGGAAATACAGTAAGTGTCCCTTCGCAGATCTGTGAAAGTCTTGTCTCCCATCTAGTGGCCCTCACAAAGCCCAAGTCAACATTTAGACAAAACCATCACCTATGGCATTAAGAGACAAGGTCTTCCAAATCCTGCTGGAGTGGTCAGAAACTTTCCCCCCATCTCTCAGTCCTGTCTTTCTGCCAGATGTAAACAGCTGCAGATTACACAGATACATCGGAGCCAAAGGAGATAAATTTGAGCCAGCTGTGAGCACAAATGGTTGACCAAAATCTAGGACAACTGAAACATGACAATGTTCCACAGAACACAGCAGCAGGAAGGAGATTTTCTCTTCAATCACCATGATCTTACAGACTGGAAATACAGAACTATGACTGAAGAGTAACTCTATGAGAAACTAATGTCACTCACTGTGAAGGGTTCTGTCATGGGTTGCACCTGGCCTACACGAGTGTGAGAAGAGAACCAAATCCTGAAGAACTTCAGTTTTGAAAGCAAATTCCCAATGTATGCATCTCCTCCATCTGAGATTCCTAAAGAAAGAGAAATGTAAAAGACTGTCAGTGTGCAGTATTCAGCTTAGAGTTTATGGAAGAAAATCACAACACATCTTTCTTGTATGCAAAAGGCTCTCAGTAATCTTCCATCATTATAACAACACCAATTCCTAGAAATCCTGCAGAGCTTCAGAACTCTCCAGAGCATTATTTTATACTCAGCACTCCTCCATCAAAAATTATCTTCTAAAAAAAATGCATTTACAAATAGGAAATTCTTTAACTTCTCTTAGGCTCCCAAACCCAAACACCTTTTTGGTTTTCTCTGTGTGTGTGTCCCTGGGAAATGACAACACCTCCAAGTCGTTCCATTCTACACTGCTTGGAACCTATGGAACACACCCGGAGAGTCAGAGAGCAAAGGAAATGACACGCGTAGTGACACTACAAGGCTAACACAATTGTTGATTTAGCAACAGGAAAATCTGAACGCTTTACAGCTTGGTGGCTTGTTGTATGAAGGCTCTTCACCCAAACAAGAATGTGAATTACTGTTGAGAATTTTATGTATATAATTATCAATTTTTATGCAGAAAGCATTAGCAGATACTGTTTTAAATAATTTCAGATACTCAGCACTAAATAAGTGGCTCACTTTCAAGAACCAACCAAGAAAAAACATTCCACAGAATGTCATATAATCCTTCAAAAGGGGATCTACATTTCATTAGCATGGATGCTTAAGTGGAATAAGTCTCAGTATGGGGACTGTTTTCAGCAATAGTTGTTAATTAAGTGGTAAAGTACTAATAAAATGTTTAGGCAGGTTGCATTTAAATAGCAGTATAATGATATGTAATTACTAAAAAAGAGTGCCAAAACCATTCTGCAATAGACCACATTCAGTTTTCATGCACTGTGCAAATCCATTTGAAAACAGAAAGGATTCCAATGTCCACTGTACAGTGGCCAGGGCACAGGCAAGCTGTGAAACTTATGCTCTCAGTCACAGAGGAGAACCTTTTACTGAAAAGTGCACTCTAAGTTTCTCTCACAGAAGCTACAGAAATTAAAGGAAAATATTCTTAACACATACAGGAACAAATAAACACGCAGGAGCAGTGAGGCCAGCAGCTCTTCTGCAGGGTCATGATGAAAACCACCAGGAAAACAAGGAAGAGCCTGTGAGGAAGGATAACACTCCCTGACCTCACCACGGGGGACGCAGCAGGAACCCGGCCCCGCAGGACGTGTCTAAGGTGAGGCATTCAATTCAAAAGTCAGCTTGGTGGAAAAGGTACCAAAATGTTCTGCTGCAGCAAGGAATGGGGAGATAAGTATAATTCTTCACGGGTAAGCAAAAAGTGCAGTAGGCAAAAGGAACTTGGCACAGCCAGGATGAATTTCAACCAAAAGAAAATGCAAATATTTAGAACTTAAAAATGTGTCAATGAAGATAAAGGCTCCGTGGAAAAAAAGCATAAGGGTAAAGCTGAAATGCACAAAACTGCCATCATAGCAGAAATTATATAAAAATACTGCAGAGACAAATGTTTATGTTTTAGGCATAATTTATACTATTATCTCTAGAAGATAAAAACCAGTAACAACCATTTTGATTTTCTAACAACTCCTCCTGTGATGACAGTTCTCAAGTTGTGGTATAAACACAGTAAGTAGCTGACAGTCTAATATGTCCCAAAATTGCTTGCAAAGTCTTTATATTCTTTATAAATCTTTATATTCCTCCATAATAACCATGGATGTCTTTTAGACCAATTAACATTAGGGCTGCTGTGAACATGGGCACCTGTTCCAGAAAAGTTCCTGTTTGTTCTTAAATCAAATCTAAGTAGCATTCATACCATTTCTAGCCAAAAGTCCCTTTTTAAAATACCGAAGTGCCTGCTTTTGTGAGCACTGCCTGATCCAGGAGGGCCAGTGAGCATGTGCTCAGTAATGCACATTTCAGACAGTCATATCCTTAACAGGTCCATGTGTTTAAAAACATTCTTTCTTGAGCACAAACCTTCGTATCACCTTTCAAAAAACAGAGGTAGGCTGAGATACTGGATTTGCAGAGATTTGGATTATTTTTGCCTTTGTATTACTTGCAGATGATCTGGGTTTTTTTTAATTAAAGCAGCTGACCACAGGTTATATGCATGAAAATAACTATCTTTTTAAAACAGGAAGAAAGTCTTGTTCATTTGACAAGAATGGTTCGTTTTTCAGAGATTCAAATCTTACAACTAGAAAAATAGGCCATCTTCAACTGATATAAAAAGAATTATAACCAAGCAAGTACAAAAAGCTGAACCCACATGCTTGAGGTGAGGTTCTCACCCTGTAAGTCAACTAATGCTCTAAAATGTTCTCATTTCTATTCTGCAAGACCTCCCAATTTTCCCTGTGTAAAATCTGTGCTTTGAACATTAAGAAAGATGACATTTATATTAAGGGAGTAAGATATTCAGCGGGTTAATGTTCTACTTTGTGAACAGATTACCAAGAAAGAACCTTCCCTTGTTATAAAAGGCATTTCTGTTCTTTGAATTCAGAAAGCTGATTTCACCATGTAACTGAGTCATCAAGGAAACTGCTGAGCAGCACCAGCCAAGAAATAAAGATCAGGTTGCATCTACTGCTGCTCAGTTCTGCACCTTTTTTTGCTCAAACCCATTCGTACACAGTCCCCTCAGTCTCTTCAGAACTCCCCTCGTGCAGCAGTTTGGTGTCCAGGTGTGATAATTCACAGAGACACTGCTGAAGCAGAACAGGAACTTCATTCCCACCCTCCCAGACAAGTGTCCTGACCCATAAATCCAACCTTGTGTTTGCTCTCTCTCACTGACCTACAGAATTAAGAATTATAAAACTGAATAGAGAGTGGGCAAATTCAAAGTGGCAGCAAGGTGATCAGTGACACGCAAATCCTTCTCCCCTTTCCTTTCCCAGTCTTTGATGCTGGCAGACATGCTGCTATGGGACACGCTTTTGTAGTGGAGCTGGCAATGTCAGGTTTGGTGTGACTCGAGGGCCTTAAAGGTCTTTTCACAACCTAAATGATTTTATGATTCTATTACAACAGAGATGAGATCCTAAACCCAGATTTGTCTCCGTTGCCAAGATGCTGTGGTAACACAGACAAAGATAGTTCCTGTCCAAGGAGGAGGAAAATTCACCATCAGAAATGCAGTTATAAATACAGATACGTGGAAATTTAATATTGACATTGCTGTACTAAAATCAATAAGAGATTTTTCACCAACTTGAATGAATCAAGCCCAGAGACGGGAGATACACCGGCTTCTCTCATCAGCCTCTACCCAGCCTTTGCACAGCCTCATTTATTACAATCATCACATTAGAGGGAGGTCTTTAAGATCAATACAAAGGAGAAAGAGACACAGTAGGTTTGTATGAGATGTAAAAATGGGGTTTGAAGCTGGGGATCAAGAGACAATGAGACAAAAGACAAGTAGGAAAAAGCACAGGTTAGCAGGTGGTACAAATCGTTACATCTCCGGGAGAACTGTGGAACATCTTCATGAATTCAGGGCTTGGAAACGAACAGGGTAAAGCACAAGGAATGAAGAGGCTGAAAATGGAGCTTCACTCCAAGAAAAGAGGACAGTTGAGTGCATTTCTTTATAAAGCTAATTATGGGAAATAAAATATTTCTCTCAAAATCAGGACTTGGAATTACTCAACAGATTTGTTGTCAGCCTGCACAGTGAAAGGCATTGGGTAAGAGGGCTTTTAGTGATTTGAAGGGAAGTAGGGATGAGCCTGAACATGAGGGACAGAGTAATGCACTGATTGATTTACACAGTATTTTGAAGGCTGAAGCAAAAATTGTTAGAACAACCACAGAAATTTAAAAATACTGAAAATCGAGTGTTCTCAGAGTGCACAATTACATTAATAAACAAATGAGCTGTTAGTGGGTATCACATGATGGATTTTTGGGTTCAGTGCTATGAACATTTGATTCAAAAACCATGAAGATATTTCCATTGTGACTGATAGCAAGACAAATGAATTAAGGGCTGCCAGCCAAAGAGTCTATTTTATTGCATGAGAAGGGTTGCTTACTCATCTCTAGTCAACAGCTCCTTTTAAAACATACTGGAAGTAATTTCAAAACTCCAAGGAACAATGGAATTTAAACGATTTGTGAGGCTGGAAGACTAAGAGGTTTTCCTACATGACCAGTTATTTACCAGAAAAATATCGGATGCTCTATCATCATATTTACGATAATTTTTTCCCCAAATAAAACTCCAGCCAATACAGTTAAACTCAGACTCATCACAGCAGATCGAATTTGCTCTCCCTTTCTTTGCAATGTACATTTGTTGCAATCTGCTATTTACTTTTCTCATGGTCATATTTCTGAATAAATCAGTGCATTAAAATAATTCCAGTGAATCAGTTAATACTTCAAATGAAGTTCAAATGAATTCAAATGAATCAGCCAGCTTAGAGAGAGAAAGCAAGTAAGTAGGTTAAGGTGCTGGGTTTAGCTCTATGAAACCCATGCTCAGCCCTCTGCTCCAGCATGAGGTGCTCCACACACGTGGTGTGACACATGACGTGCTTTTGGTATCAGTCTGCAAAATATTTGGGCACTTTTCACCGAATCCCCTAAACCAGACTGAATCAATGAACCCTAATCCACTGCCAGTTTCACAGAGCCATAGAGCGATTCTGGTTGGAAGGGTCCTTAAAGATCATCTCATTCCAACCCCTGCCACAGGCAGGGACACCTTCCACTCCACCTGGCTGCTCCAAGCCCCATCCAGCATTTACGGCGATGGGGCAGCCACAGCTTCTCTGGGAAACCTGTGCCAGTGCAGGCAGAGTAAAGACTTTCTGAGTAAAGAATTTCTCCCTATCACATGGTCTAAACCTGCCCTTTCAGTTTAAAAGCATTGCCCTTTGCCCTGTCACTACTGCCCACATAAAAAGTCCCTCTCTCTCCTTTTTAGAAGCCCCCTTGCAGGCACTGGAAGGCCACAAATGAGGTCTCTCTGGAGCCTTCTCTTCTCCAGGATGAACAGCCCCAGCTCTCAGCCTGTCTCCACAGCAGACCTGCTCCAGCCCTCTGAGCATCTTTGTGCCATCCTCTGGACACCTCTAACAGCTCCACATCCTTCTTGTGTTGTTTCCCCTTGTATCCAAATTATCACAAATTATAACTCCAAAACTGCGATCAGCTGTTCAAGTCAAGAGAGAGACAGCAAAACCATAAGCTTTTTAAAAAGCTCAGGTATCAGAGGGGAGTGGAGACATATTTTGTTCTATACATGCACACCACTGTACACTTGAGTTAAACATCTCTTTCTGAGATACGAAGGTTCCTCTGCAAAATAAACACCACACAGACTAACTATTCATCCATCCACGAGATAAACTCTCATTTCCAGCTCCACAGTTAAACAAATGCAAAATAAAGTGACTAAGGGATTAGTCACTGAACAAGTATATTTGTAAATAAATTATGCATATTACATGACTGGTGTCTGCAAATCTCTTTCGGAAAGGGCAGAACTCTGTAAGGACTGAAATCAGTGATCCAGCCCAGGCTAATTCCTACAGGTCAGGATGAGAGCCTTGGACTCCCTGCTGACTTCGTAGGCATTGAACCTGCTCTGGAGCAGCCCCTCAGCAGGCAGCTACTCTCTACAGAAAATCTACCGAGGATATAAAGAAAGAAACATTAAAAAGAAACTGAAGTCCCAAAAGCCCTTTACAGTAAAGACAGACACTATTTGTGGCGGGGTGAACCTCAGCATTTAGCTCCAATACAATGCAGAGAGCTGCGAGGGAGCACATATTTTCATCTGGGCACAGCTCCAATTTTATATTAATAAACTGGCTCTTTTTTGTAAACAGAATCAATATCCTGTTTAAAAGTGATTCTCAGAAGAGCAGGAAATTAGAAAATATTAGTATGAAATTAATCAAACTTCTCTTCATGAAATATTGTTCATGTTAATGAATTTTTTTTTTGTTTTTTTCAGTGAATATATACATGTACATTGAAAATGCTACCCTAAACATATGAGCTATGTACTCATTTGAGATATACAAAGCTACATATTTCCTTCTTACTAATTCTGATTCCATGAACACTGAGTGCAATTTCTACTTTCAGGGATTATGAATTATAAATATGATATAATTTTTCAGGATTGATTATAAAGAATACGTTTCTTTTTCTCTTTGGTATTTCTCAGCAATATTGGATGTGCCTCTCAAAGTAGAAGGGGCGGGGGGAAACCATGCAGGAAAGCTGAAATTTCCTAAAACATTTTATTTTATTACTGGTGCACCAAATCCCCATTTCCCTGTCCCTGACAGGAAACTTCAGAGACTCAAATGTCATCAGTTACATCATTGGAGGCATTCTTGTCCGTGGCTTGCATATTTACATAGCTAAGGAATTTCTAAGTTCTCTACAGTTTTTCTTTTCCAGAAGGGTAATGGCAGCTCCCAGTTTAGAAGAAATGTATCCAAGACAGAGAGAGGACTCCCTGGGGAAAGAGCAATGAAAGCAGGGACGAGGAAGGCACAAGAGTGAAAGGGGGTGAGGTTTGGGGGAAAAAAATGTCCCAAAAGATGAGAAATGTGGCTTGGCTTGTGAACCTGATGAATATTAAAAACACTCCGAAATTATTAGTTGGTCTGAATGTGGATAAGAGGCATGCAGATGAGAGGAAAAGAAAGATTTCGCAATCTTTCTTTAAAATCATAAGAAATCTTGTCTAAGATCAAAAAAAAAAAAATCTGCTGAAAAGAAATTAGTTTATAAAGCAGGCTTAGTGTGCAAGTCTAAATTTAACCACAGCATTCATTACCAAGCACACTTTAAAAAACATCACACCCAGGCAAGGTCGGTTACTTACTCCATCCAGGCTGTCATTCTAGACCTCAAAACTTTGCTTCCTTGCTGCATCAAGCTATTTTAACTTTTGAGCTGAAGAGCTTCAGGGGCTTTGCTATGACCTATAAAGGAAGTTACACTCGAGAACATACCTGAAAATATCAAGTGCATAAACCAAACACCACATTGAGAGTGACTCGCAAGACTGGTGTTTTATTTACTGAGCCTTTTTCCTTTTGTGTCTGCACATTCACAAACAGTAACTTTTTACGATGTCTACAGGACCCCAGTGTGAGAGTTCACTGTGATGCCTTGGAAGGAATAAGCAAACATCTTTAACTGTGTGTGTGCCAGATTAGTTGGGAACTTCTCGTCTCCTGCCCTGCAGCCAAAAGCACTGCTGAGTGTCCCTGCGTGAGGACTCCACAGGCTGGTGAGTGGGAGAGATGTGCCAGTTCCCTGAATTACTCATTCATCCCAACACACACTTGGGCTGGTATTACAACGTACAGAATTCACTCAGGGGAAAGAAAGTAAAGCTATTCACAGTCTTCAACATTTCTACCCTTCCACTAACATATTTTAACAACTTCCAATCATCCCTCTTCTCTCTGCTATCTTTTGAAGGTTCAGGTGCTCATGCCACCAAAGCTGGAGATAAATGTCCTCAAAATTGGGCACGTGAATCTCTGAGTTCCAGTTTGCAGCTCCCAACTTATGCACAGAAGTAAAAATGTCCACAAATTAAAACATAATGACTACAGGTGCTCAACTGTACTTGCACATTTAGCAAGAGCACAAATAAAGGCAATTGGTTCTAGAAAAAGGTAACACAAACTACAAACTCTCCATTGAATATACTGCAAATGAAAGAATAGATCATGGGCAATATTCTTTTCTATATGCTGTACCTTTCACAAGTGTTTTAAAAGAAACACTAAATAGTAATTGCTTAATGCACCATAAATATGCCTTTGGGATGCTCTGTGGATAACTGCAGAAAGTCACAAGTCCCACAATATACTCAATACATTTGAAATATTTACTTCTGTTAAAATATAATTATTTTCTATTGTTACCTCTGTGAGCAATAATTGCCAAAGGACATTTGTATAGAAAAATTCAGTCTTCTGTGTCACTGATTAAGACTTCAATACAGCTCCTCAATCAATACAATACAATGCCCATGGACACACTGTATTTTTTTCTACAGTCATAACCCGCAGTAAAACCTCTAAATCAGTAGAGAATTTGCTGTTAAACACTAAAATTCTAGGATGTCTCTCTATTCTTATGCACTGGAGAAAGTAGAGGGATATAAATATAGTCAGAGGTTAAACCAAACTGTCTTATTTTAAACACCAATACAGGATCAACACAGCAGCATGTCTTACATATGAGACTATGTATAACACATAACCACACCTACTAGGCAGGGAAAACTGAATTTTCACATCTTGAAACAAAAATCAAACTTGTCTTGCATGCTCTAAGCTAAGAGTCAAGAGCACCTTTATTGAAGCAGTTAAATGTTCTTGCTCCAGGTACAAGTTACCATCTTCCAGAGCCAGCCTGCCGGTTAAAGAGGTTTCTTTGCAAAGAGTAGGAAGAGGTTACACAAAGTGACTGTGAGTGCATTTAGGAATGATACTCAACCTGATTATTTGCTTTATACTTTAAGTAAACAAATCATTACACCTGAAGCCTAATAAGGCCTCCTGCACAATCCCGTGCCTGGGAACGGCACGGCAGCAGCTCAGCAAGGCACAGCTGAGCTACAGGAATGCTCTGGCCTGGCAGCCCCAGCAAGGGAAAGCCCAGCACAGCAGCTCTCCTTTCAGCTCACAATGCCTCTGCCAGACTTTACACATCCATGCCAGTCGTCTGTCTACATGGAGGAGAACAGCAGATAAATAGGGAAGAGATCTAAACCACATTTGGCAGGATAAGACTTTTCAGTGGGAAGGGAGAGAACTTGGGAGGTGCTATGCAAGGTGCCAGCAGAACTAGTATTTGGAGAAACATCCCATACATTATGTAGTACCACATGGCCCCAGATTATGTAATTCCATAATATTCTTTTCCACACTGCCTATTGCTCAGGACAGAAGCATGTGCAGGTTGGTTTGTTCCGAGAAAAAGGCTCCCATGTTATTGTTGAAGGTCACGAGCACATTGAAATGGCGGGGAGTGGGCAGAGAAAGGCAAGCAAAAAGAAACAACTCTCATGGCAGGACACCTGCATATTGCAGAGTGGAATGGGATTTCATCCCCATCTCTGATTTACTTTCTCATAGCTGGAAAATCGTTTGACTCACACTTGTTCCACGATGGCAGAGCTTCTGACTGGGTACAATGTTTCTGAATACTGACCAGCTGCACTGAAAGCTGTTCCCTGATCATGGAGTGTGTGGGTCACAGAGGAGTTGAAAACAGGTAACTTGAGTCCTAGGTGCCACAGTTTAGGCCATCAGAATTAATATAAACTGTCATTCATTGCCTTTGCTATAGTTTATTACCTGTAAAACAGGATGGTACCCTCATCTCTCAGGACAAACATGCAAGAAAGCATTAATCTTCTTGTCTATGTGGTTGAATGCGAATGTTGTGCATAGGTGACCTGAAAAATCAGAAAAGAACAAATTACCAAGTCGCTGTCCATTTTAACGTACAGGGAGTTCATTCACAAATTTCACTCTTGAAATGACAACCTTTCCAGCAAATCTGACAACGTGCTTTTACCATTTTGCATAAAACATTTACAGAAGGGATACCACTCATCATTAAACTCAGCTGACATATAAACATACAATGCACTGGAAAGCAGCAGTCAAAGCTTCAGTTTTTTGATGGGGACTTGCATATACTGAAATTCCCTTATTTTCTGAGCACAGCAAATGACGCTGCAGAGTGTTTTGCATCGCAAATCTTCCTCAACATCACCACTTTTCTTAACAGAGCCTATTTTACTATTGCACTCACTCTGCTCCACACAGAGCAAGAAGTACAGACAAATTCTTGCTGTTAGAGAGGAGAAATTAACCATGAGGCAACACTAAAACCTCCAAAAATAACTTACTCCTTTTGAACTCTGACTGTAAGTACCTCAGAAAACACACACACTCCTGGAGAACCATGTGTTTATTACTGGAAGCCCCAGCTTCCTTCTACAGTCTTTGTATACGGGTATTATCAGCATCTACAAGAACAGTTTCCACTACTGCAGAAAAGAAGAGGAAGAAGCACAATGTGGAACAGAAAAAGTATGTGCACAGCTTATTATGTTAGAAACCAGCTGTGAATGCATGCATTCATGTGCAAGGATTACTGCAGCAAAGTCTACAACCACAGATAAAATTAAACTGATTTTTTTTCAGCCTCCATAGTCCTCGTGTAATGTAAGGGTTTTGCTTTCCGTTTCTGACATGCCCTAAAGCTTCCTGCATTCTGATCCCGTGGTCTTCAGCAGTGCTTAGAATGAACCCAAAGCCTCTTGTTCCCGTCTGTTGCACTTCATCAGATCTACTGGGAAGCACCAATACTCAAACAGACCCATTGGGGAGACTCTTAACTGTTTGCAGCATTTACAAGATCACTAATGCAGTTCATTGTACATATTTCACTTATTTCATTATGTTTTAATTCAGAATTTGAGAGGTGGGGTTGATAAGAATGACCTTGCAGAAGCTGGTTGATTTGTGAGTAACCACAGTACTTTGGCATAATATTTTTATTAAGGAAAGCCAAAGCCAATGAATATAATTTTAAAAAAAATTCTAAACCCATTCATTGTTTCTTATTGATCTGTAGGAAATGATACCAGATTTTTATGAGTTTGTATCACCTGCCAAAAACAACACTAATCTATCCCAGCACACCAACACTCAATATCCTCTTCTAGGTGTAAGTGAACACAGCAGGAAGTCGAGATCACATCAATTTCTCAAACTTGGTTTCTCAGTTTGAAAACCAACACATGATCCCAGCTAAGACTTTTGTCATTTTCACAGCCTGAATGAAGCATGAAACTCAAAGGCAGTCCTTGGACTGGCTAATCCTTCTCTCAGCCTTCACAAATAATACGTTTTCTGCTTGTATTTTTTTTTAATGCAGATATTTGCAAATCATTTAGATTACTATGGATGCAAGAAAGAGACATAAATATTAATGGCATCAAATATTGTAAGGAAAATTTCAGAACGAGAACTCCAGGCTGTAAATTATATACCATGATCTACTAAAATCTGTGGAGCTGCCATTATTTATATCCATGGAGAATCTTGTTCATGTCATACATCTACTAAAATATTTTGTCCCTTGGTCGTGATACAAACATCAAATTTATTTTTTGAAGGTCCTCTAGTGTGCACTACACTATGGAAGGCAGTGAACTGTACAAAAAACAAAGCATCCAGATGAAATAGTGTCACTGATTTCAAAACATGCAGCTGATTTTTATCATATTTCAATAACGCTTCTAATCTCCCATCATAAAATATAAACCAGCTCTCTGAAAGGCTAAATAACCAACTTCAGCTGCTATGATCTGCACAAAGACTCTGCTTTAGTAAAAGATATTTGCTTCCATAATTTTTAATACATCAGTTTCTGCTGTACTAGATAATCATTTATCCAAGTTTTAATTTCCAAGCTCTCTGCTGTTGACATTTAACAGCATTTTCAAAAAATGAAAATCAAGAACAAAAATATGACAACAAAGAGGATGGTGAAGATGATCTAAGAAAATCTTTCTGTCTATTTTTTTTACCTGCCTTAAGTGTGTTTTGTATTGTGTGTACTGAACTCCTGCAATGACAGGAGTTCATATTAATTACTTATTATTTTCTTAATAAGGATGTTCATAACAGACTGGCTGCTGGTTCATCTTCTGACAGGATCAAGAACTCAAAGTTTAAGAATTACACCCTATACACCCCACAGGAGATGCCTCATGAAGGAATGGGTTTCATTTATTGCTGTTAAAGGACACTGCTCCCAATCTGTAAAAAAGAACAGGTTTGCTCTGCAGACACACACGAAAGTGTCCCAGTGCTGATGGGGACAGCTCAAAGCTGCCCAACAACTGCTGCTCCAGAGCAGAGGCGAGTGGTCGCTTCTCTGAGCTTCTGGTGGGAAGGTTCAACACCATGAGAGACCCAACACTCACTCACAGCCAGCTTTCCTCCAAAACTTTGGTGGCAGAGGTGGAAAAAAGAAATAAGAGTTCACACTTTGTTATAATTTCATTTTTTCTGTTAAAACAATGCCACAGGTTCTTAATCAATGCCTCATTAAGGCTTAAGGTCACCAGATTGGCAATACTGTAAAACACAATTTCTGCCATCAGCTCTGCTCTGCTTTATCTTACTGCAGATCCTCAGTGGCCTTGATCAAGAGATGGGAAAAGAAGGAAGATGGGGCTATTAATTCTTGAAGAAATGTCATTCAACTAATTGGAAAAAAAGAAAATGAAGAGCAATATATTCTCACCATTTTCTTGCAACCTTGAAGTAAAACCTCTGCCAATCCTTTAACTGACAGTATGTTCAAGTGTATTTTCCTGAGACATATCACCACAAAACTTCCTTGGGCTCTGTATTTCCATAGACTAATATACTGTACCCACACACCAGGAAAGGCTAAGAGAGAATGAGAAATTAACTTGGAGAACTTTCCACACCAAACGAGTACCCAAGGGGTTTGCAAGCAGCCATCTCCTTCACCAGACTCCTCCTTCAGCTCCGCAGAGACGAGTCCGGGCTGTGAACACCCACCTTGTGAAGGCGGTGTTGGTGGAAAAGGTTTGTCCCCAGATGTCCCTCACCATCAGTGCAGAGGTTTCTGCCCCCTAAGGGCAGCCACAGCCGTCCACTTTCACCAGTACCAAAACCACTTCAGCCAAAACAAAGCAGATTAGCACAGATCTGCCTCTTAATACTGATAGAAAAATGCCAACGCAAGCTGGCAATACATCCCCGCCCTTCCCCCTGCAATCCACTCATCCTCTCTCTCGTGCAAGCAACAGCACTTAACTGACCCCTTCAGGCATCACAGGATGCTAAATAGAAAAATAATGATTTTTTTATGGAACAGGAGAAAAAACAGGAGAAGGGGGAAAGTAGGAAAGCCTTCTTCAGTTGCCAGATCGTGTCTCCTGAATTAAAGTAAGCAGCAAGCCATGGCTTTATCTTCGGTACACAAATGGGAGAAGGAAGGTTAATTTATTTCACTTAATGAGAAATATAATGTTTCCTCTTTAGCAGATAAAACACAAAATGGGCCAGAAAAGAGTAAACTAAGTATACTGCAAGACAGGTCCAAACTATCCTAGGTCTTCCTTTCTTTTAGGATCAAGATCTTCTGTCCTTCTGATGACAAGAAAATCTTTAGCTGTGCACCATTTAGAAAGACTATTCAGATTGGTTTACTTTACATTTTTCAAAGCTGAAACACCAGAATGAATAATTACAAGTGTTCACCCCTGCTATTAGTTTAGGGCCCTCAAGGGCCAGCTGTTTAATTCTTGCCTTTAAGGCTAAACGTTATTTTTCCTGCTTGAGAAGTGGTTCAGAGAATGGCATGAGTTTGATCAAGAAAGATTTAAAATACAGAATAAAAAGAATCCTTCATTATGGGCAGATTCTAGGAATCTCTTCCCTCCACCTCTTTTTTCTGTCTTTGAGGGAGACAAATCGCTAAAAGTTTAGACACATAAAAATAACAGCAGCATCAATTTTGAAGCAATGTGTATTTCAGCAGACAGCACATCAGTCAGTTTGGTTTATAGAACTTGAGAAATGATGTTTTAACTTTTACTATTGCTTCTGTCAGAGGAGGAAAGATGTAGTTTCTCTGCTTTGTAGTACAACAGATAATGCTGTCATATTCAAAATCATACTTATTGCTAATGCATATAATAACTACAGCATTTGTCCTGCATTTAATTTTACATCTGTGTTCAAGTGTTTGCTTGGTTAAAAGAAAAGAAGGAAACTAAAAACAGTGCCTGTGTGTTCTACATCTAAGTGCATTTTTTGATGTGCAGTGTCTAATTTGTAGAAACAAAACAAAACACAAGGTAGAACTGCTGTGTATTTTAGGGAAGGTAATTCAAAAGCCTCATAATATTAACCTAAAAGCTAATTATACCTTAACTATGGCAAGTGCATTTCTGCAACACAGCAGTAACAAGATCAGACCAAAACTTTCTGAACTCTTCAGTTTCTCCTGCCCATTACACAGATCACCCTCACCAAGCGGTGTTGGTCTTTTTCCCATAACGAACATGTTTTAATGCATTCTAGGTAAATCTTGCAGAGACAAATTCAACCATTCACTAAACTGCCCTACACAGAACACTCCAATATGAGCTTTTCCTGCAGGAGGTAAAGCCTGAGCAATCGTGTTTGTAACAGATGGCAAAAACACCAGGTTGGACATAGCGCTGATGTGAACCACGAAGAGATGTCTGATCCCTTCCACACTGAAATGGCAGGTGGAGGCGAGCCCCCCATACAGCCCATCCCCATCACCCCTCACCAGCTGAGGTGATTTAAAGTAGAAATAAAGCATTGTGTGAGGTCTGTGTGCAGTGGGGGTTACCTACAGTGCAAGAGAGTCCCTTCCCTCCCTCCATACCTGGACTCCAAGCTCTTCTCATTCCATCAGGAATATTCATCTTTCCTCCTGGGACATATACCCAGAATAGCTTAACTCTATATCCTAACTCCTAGTATACCATTCCAGAAACATCAGCTCATTCTCCTGCCTTGAAAGCTGGCTAGCTAAAATGCCTCAAGTGCCAAAATATTACTATTAAGCCAGAAATGCATTATTCAGCCAGCCAAATAATACCTTGAAAGAACAAGTACAAGTAGCACTGCAGCAGGATCAATAACATCCAGAGGACAGGAGCAGAACAGATCCCCGAGGGTCAGTCTGCTTGAGCTCACTGACAATCAACAAAGACTAGATACAAGAAGTATCTCTGGCACTTGAGGCACTTCACAAACACAGTGCCCTGGAACAACATAATCTTTGGCCCTGATGGAAGTAACCCCTTCAAAGAACACTCTCTCCCCAAAAAATCCCTACTGTAGACAGTCTTGAAAATTGCTGGTCCTATTCCACGTGTTTGAAAAATGACTATAAATCCTGATCGTTTCATACAGTTCCTTATTCCTCTGCCTAGCCCATTTCACTGTAAGCCCTTCAGGGCAGAAGCTAGGGGGGTTTTAATGCTGCAATGAAGAGTACTAAACCAAATAAGGCTTTGAGCACTACTTTATTGTCAAAACAATAAAGGTCTAATTATTCCAAATATTGTTTGCTTGATTAAAAAAAAGTGGCATCTAGAATCCTCTCCTTTTCCGTTTCTTTATTGTAAGATTAGTAAACTTTTCACTGAGTTCGTCACTAAAACATGTATTTGACTCAAAAAAGACCCCTAATAAGACTTCCTCAAGATGCTACTCTTTCCTCACTGCTACGACTTTCTGCTGCTGACTCTTCCTTGTTTTGCTGACTCCTCCTAATTTCCTCGTGTGTGTGTGTGTGTGTGCGTGCATGCTTACGTGTGCGAGTGCGCATTTCCTCCTCCACTCCTGAGCTCTTCAAAGCAAGTACAGTGCTCCCGACCAACACACAGAGGCAGCAGGGGAAAAAGGGAGACAATCTGACCCAGAGTGGCTGTGAAGAGATAACAGTTCAGTGGCTCAAAGCAGCATTAGCACTTGCAGGCACAGGCCCCTGCCAGCAGCGCCTTGTGCTGTGGTTCTACAGAACGGACTGGTCCCTTCCCCCGCTGCAAGAAACCCCTCCCTGAGCTCCAGCTGCCAGCTGGAAGTGACAGCCAAGAGTCAGCTCCTCCTCTGGTACCAACATTCATGTATTGATCGGTGTCCCTTCAAAGCACAGAACTCCAGCTCAGCCTCAGCTCTCCCACCACAAGCTGGTTGAGGTCCTGGGGCAAACAAAACATTGAAGCCTCATAACTGAGACCCCCTGCACAACATTCCCTCTTTACTCCTGAGCTGGTTTCTTACATTTACCAATGGATAACCCTGCCCAGGAGCCTTTATATCACGGCTGTGGGTCACTTCAAGCTGAGAGGAGGGAAGACTGGAGAGGATAAGGTGGCACAGCATTTCATTTCTTTAGCTCTTCCATCTTCCAGTCCCGTTATTAATGCTGGAATGTAACATTATCTCTTTTCAGACCTGGATGGTCCTGACCTTGTATTTTAACACCAAAACTCTCTGCATTACTGTCCCAAAGAACAGCAACAACAGACACCAGCAGAGAAGAAAGAGCCTGAGCTTAATGGTACGATGGAGAAAAACCACTGAGATCGCTTCTCCTGGATTATGAGCTACATTTTTTGTTGGTGCGAACCAGCACAGGCTACATCTGCATACACAGGGTTGACATCACAAACCTTGTAAACACACAAATGTCTAGAAGGAACTTGCATCCTTCAACACCATGCCAGCGCCACCATCTCCTCAGACACGCTTCGTAAGCACTGCCCCAAATGTTTCAACTAAATCTGACAAGGTACAAGAAAGAGCTGTAGAAGAGGTCTCTATTTTGACAGAAATGGGTTGCAGGGCTGGAAGATGGCTACCTGTCCACAAACTGTTGGAAACCACAGAGAGACATCTTTGCCAGATCCAGCCAAAGTCTACACCCATCTCTACCTTCTCATCAATAGCCACCAGGACTGTGCCCTCCAGCAAAGGTGGATTAACACTTCTAGGGAGAATTTCATAGGAAATGTTCACACAGCTTCTGCTGCAATACAGAAACCTCTGGCAAAGATAAGTTTCTGGGGTCAGCAAACTATACCTGTAGCTCAGTAAAATAAGCTTCATTTTATGGCCCAAGAATGTCTGAAGTAGATGAAATGATACAAAGGCAGAAGCAGCTGCGGTGTGGATCCGGGAATTACACAGCTGCTCGTGTGACCATGGAGAGCACACAGAGGCAATGCAAAGTAGAGGTGGACGTAAGAAACAATGTTCAGGGCCCTGCATCCCACCCCAGTGGATCTGTCCCTGTAGAAGCAGCCTTTTGGATTTAGTGACATTCTACCTGTACTTCCCACAGGTACAAAGCAAGCGGCGCCGGAGCCACGATTCAGGGCAGAGAACGGCACTTTGCTGAATCTGCTTTGTCACAAAAGCAGCTCCTGTATCCCAAAACCTTTCTGAAGTACCCAAATCAGCAGTCGTTCTCCTGATTGAACAGTTATAACAAGAAAGGGTATTTTCAGAACAGTTTTAGGTATCGAATTGTGCTAACCACTGGCAGTAAGAAAAATCATAAAAACCTTGAAGGATGATACAGGCTCTCCAGGCGTGAAATATCCAGTTGTCTCTAAGAGGCAACAACAGCTACAGCAGTGAATGCTGAGAAGCCTCTGCTGTCATAAATGCTGTGTTATTTTAACACAATCTTGCTTTTATTTTCACACAGAATCCAGCCCCTTTCCTGCACTGGTAATTTTATGCCTTCTAGAATGCAGTACTGTAAGAAACACTCAACATTGTGGTGAGTTCTAGAGAACTGGTGATGACATGATATTGTCAGCACCAGTTTTAATATCCATTCAGCTGGAATGCTGAACAGACCAGGGGACCTTCCTCACAGACATACAGAAATAAAAGGCCTCTGTTTGTTCCTGTAACAAGACTAATATATGTATTGAAAGAGATTCAAAGCAGAAGTAAACTGTACTTCAGAAAAGCCTATGCAAATGGGAAATCAGGTACATTGTTTTAAGTATCAGGCAGCCTTTTATGAGATATGACAGAAGACGCTGGTGTGTCTGAGTTCCTCTGACTCACATCTTTTGTAATATGTTCCATACAGGCAAGTCACTGTCTTCCAGTCCCACTGTCTTTCACTTGAATTCACAGGAATCTGATGACACAGAGAAGTTTGCGTGGTTTTGGTGGTAAACTCCCTCCCTGAACATCCACATGCAAAGCTCCTCAAGGCACAGTGACCCTGCCCCAAGGAGATACAGTCTAAAAGCTGCACGGAAGAACGCTCATGGAGAGTGAGGGGGGACAGGAAATGTGATTCCTGCCAGCATTCAGTACTGCACCAAGTGGAATCATTCACTTCAGCAGCTTATAGATTCACCCTAGTTAAATTTATAATATTTAAGTGCACAGGGCTTTCTGCCTTTTCCTTTTTAAGGGTAGAAAATGAGGTTATTGTGGACAGCTCAGGTATCTTGTAGATGCTTGTGTGGGGTTTGCAGTACCAATTAACTTTCCCAAGTAATGAGGTATAATTTCCCCTGAGAAAGGCTGTTTCATCTGTGATATACTCCCACAGAAACATGGAAATCTCACAGTCAAGGCTCAGATTCATGAGATTTTGGTGGGTTTTTTCAATATTCTTTGAGAAGCTACAGGAATAAAAATTTGACATGGGAGCCCTTCTACTGTTTTGCTCTCTGGGACAAACACTATATAATCACTGAGAAGTGTTTTAACAGTAAGAAAGGTAACAATATTTTATAATCAGTGCCCATATGTGTATTAAAAAGTTCAGCCGATCTCTGCAGAAAACAATGAAGATAAATGACTGCTGTGAATTAGTTTAGGGCTGCTACTATAAGATGGCTCAGTTTCTCTCATATTATAGGCAGTGAAATTAAAAATTTACTCTGGCTTTTATTCACTGCCACTGTAATAAAACACCCCAACAATTTGGCAGCAATATAAATGGCTTCCCATCAACATGAATAGTGTCAGTGTGTGGACCTCTATCTATTTTTACTTGAGCTCAAGTAAATCAGAAGTTAACCACTTCAATGTGAATTACAGTGATACAAGTTTAAGAAGGAAGGAATCCGACCTGGACATTGATTCTGCATGGCCTTTGCTAATAAAACCAGCTCTGTCGTTGTTTATACCCTCCATGAATGCTCCCACAATCATTTGGATACAATAAACAGCTCTTGCAGATGGCTGACTGCTAAAGAGAAGGGAAAAAAAGAGGTGTATAATGGCCACACTAAAAGGCTTTGATAACAACACATCAACTTCATAAACTTGTAACACAAGTGAACATTCAGCCGACCACAAGAAACAAAAGAGAATGTGGATGACTTCATCAGGCATTAAGTCTGCTGTGCCCTGATCTAACAGCATGATTCAAAATTAAAATCAAGGAAATTTGTCAACAAGCATTTCCTCAGCTCAGAAGAATCCTCAATTGTTGTGGCTTTTCCTCTGCACCCATTTGGGAGTGTCACACAGACGATGAATGGGGAGGACTGGGAGCAGACTGTTGCTGTATTTTACCAATTCCAAATCAATAAAACCAGTCACTGAGGCAGAGGCTCAGCCTGCACCAGGTTTAGTTTACTCTGGGGACTGGAACCATCACACTCCAGCAGTTCCATCTCTTCCTCCTGCACCGAGACCTTCCAGGATTGTTCAAGCACAGCAGAGCAGCCTCTGCGAGTCTAAGCCACAGCAGTCCTGAGAAGTGAAATCCAGAGTGGCTTTCTGTGGCTGTGCAAAGATGCTCTTCAGCAATGGGAGTTACATGGAGAAGCAAGAACAGATAGATGAATATTCATTATTCAAAGTAGGATTAAGAAGTAAATGGTGGTTTGAGGATGTAATTTATGAGGGAGAATGACACAATCCCATACCATTTAAAGAGTGCCTTCTCAAACTGCCCCCGTACTTTCACACCCACACTTTTTCCCTTCCCTTAAATGTTAAAGAGCTGGGGAAGAGGCCTCATGCACAGAAACTGCATATGGATACCCACCCATTTTTTCATATATTTGTGAAAAAATCTGAGCTCTGGAATATGCAGGGAAAAAATGGCACACAGGACAAATGACTTCAAGGCATCTTTTACTCCTCTAGCCAGTAAGTGTTCCCATGTCATACATGTGGCAACATAATAGTTTTCTGATCTGGAACCCTCTCGTGTAAACACTGAGCCAGTTTTCAATAACAGTAAGAGCATTTCATACACATCTTCACTGATTTCACAATTTGCTTTATCAATGAATTTGATCATTTTTCAGCAATTAATCTGTTGAAGCGTTATTTTTAAAAACTTCTGATTTTAATCTGATGAACTGCAACATAATCTAAGATCCTTATTCTAGCTCCATCCTTTAAAAATCCACTTTTTGGCAGGTGTTCAAGACAGCAAGTGTTTCTATAAACTGCAAGCGCAAATATGTCTCACAGAATGCGTTGCAAACAGAGGACTGAGGAGACATTTAAGAAAACACAACTGAACAAAGCGGTGACCTGGATTACAGGGTAATTTTTTATACACTAGAGTTTTTTATATGCCAGTATTTGTTTCTGGCCAAAACTATTCTTTCAGAGCACTCTGCTGAGTAGTGTAACAAGGAGTTCTCTTTGTACTCCAAATTTTCCGGCTTTTAAGGGTGTTTGTCGAACAGAAAATTTACAGATTTTTTAAAAAAATCAACAGAGAAGTCAAGGAAGAAACCAAATTAAAGCATAGGAAGTAACTCTAAGCACTCTACCCACGGCTGGTAATCTCCGCTTTATAGATATGGGTAAAGGAATGGGGTAAACCTGCCTAAACTCACAGCCCAGGTCAATAGGACAGCCAAGAACAGAACTCCAGTCCTCCCTCCTAACCTAAGCACCAAGCTACAATTCTTAGAAATGGGAAAAAACATTCCTAAAAAGCCTATTTCTACAAAGGGAGCACAGGAGAGAACAGTCTCATTGAGGTAAATACTTGTTTGTGGAGATTACTGCTTGTCTCACCAATACCCCAGGGACCACCTCGTCTGCACCCATAATTAGGGAAAGCCCCTCTGTAACTGCATGAGGTCATGTTTTTCTTTCAAGCAGCAATAAATTATCATGCTTATTATCACTCCTCTACACAGATTCTCTCAAAAATTAGATTATCTCTAGGGTATCCCTTGCTATTTTGTCCTTTTCAGTATGACTCTTAGTATAGTAGGAAAAAAGGCCAAAAAAAAATCAGCATTTAGGATTTGAGAAACAAAAATATTAATGCATTAAGGGGGGGAAAAAGAATGAAAGAAGCAGATCATCCTGGAACTGCCAATTTTCTGTATCCTTTGAGGATTAGATCCAAGCTTATAATTTCTGTGAGCAATTATCTAAATAGAAATGCTCTAATTGCAGTAGGATTGTGTTTTCTCTGGAGTGTTATTTCTTTCAAGCATCCTGCTGTTTATTTATATCCGGCTAAATAAAAGGTGTGCTGAGTTACCCAGTGATTTACATCACATTAGGGACGTTACCAGTGGCACCCAGGAGACTGCTGGGGTAGCACACAAAGCCCTCTAGGCTGTTCTAACTTACTAGAACTAAACCCATTCCGGTCCCTGTCTTCTAAACTCACAGTTTAATAAAGAAAACAAAGCAATACTTCCTGGATGATTGCCAGTGAGCTGCTTTGTTGCCTCTGGAATCACGGCCAGCTCAGGGAAAAGCAGGGAAAAAACGAGGTATGATGTACAACTACCCGAGGAAAAGAGCTTAGGCAGCCGGGTATCCCAGGTGCCTGGGAGTGTGTTAGAGGAGAGCCTGGCACGGAGGCTAAGCAGCCACACACGCTGTGCCCTCGGCAGTGACAGCAGTTCACACTGATCATTGCTTGTGTCTCCATGGCTGCTCCAATCGATATCAGATCACTGCCAGAGCCAACCGCACCAAGACAAACGGCCAAGGCAAAGGACCCAACACTCGTTAGAGTTTCACTCCTACAAGAACGGGGAGGTTACACGGGTTGGCCTCCACGGTTACGCACCGCGCGCTCCATTGCCCAAGAAAAGTTCTGTCTGTCTTAAAGGTTAATAAACCTGGAAAATGGGCACACACTGGAGGGGAATGCAAAAACTCTCCTGCACAGGGAATCGTGGTGATTGTCTAAAAGGGGCTCCTCGTCCTCCTTCTCCAGAATCACAGCAAAATGTCACAAGAAAAAGAAGCGAGGGGAAGCTCACAGCTCACTGCTTTTGGCTTGAAAACCAAAATGGATCACATCACCCTAGAACTCCGTAGTGACAACATCAGGAGTGGGATATAATCCTTAAACGGTCAGGCAACACAGGAGTTTTCTACTGCGCATAGTCATATCAAACGCTACTCAGTATCTTAATTTATGTCACTAAATTAACTTAATTATGTGTTTATTTATGTTTATACACAGTAATGGACAAACAAAAAAAGCCGAAAGAGCCAAAATGAAGTGACTTTAGAAAATTCAGGAGATAGTATGAAAATTATAGTTTCAGGGGCACTAAGTATCAAGTCAGAAATAATTCTCTAGAAATGCCACTGCTTTTTCCAAATTCCAATCCAGAATAACTGCCTTATGTTAACAGTAAAGAAACAACCAATAGACCATTCCTCCTTTTCTTAATGTGCCGTTGTTACTGGACAACTCAACAGGAGGAACAAGTGAAGAGGATCTCTATCTGTTTTAATTCTATTTCTGTGTAGAATAAATTAACTTTAACCATTTGCAAACAGGACAACAACTTTTAGAACCATGGCTCCGTTCTCATTTCAAACCAAAAAAATCATGACAAATGGGAGTTTGTGTAGAAGCCTAATTTTTGTACCAAATTTTACCATGCAAAACATGCACAGAGCACTTGTTCGTGAGCCACAGGCATCTGTGAAACAGGTCCCAAGAATAAAACACAAAAATATGTTAACTAGCAACTAAACCCATAACAGCAAATACATTCCAATGCCTGTCAGGGACTGAAAAACATACATTTCAGAAATACACCTACTTAAAGCTAATTTTCTATGCTGCCATGAACATTACCATCAGGGAAACAATATCTCCTTGCCTGTCCTTTAACAATGAGGAAGATGACTGTGAGTTAAATAAACATGATAATTTCTTGTCCAAAGCTGTCACTCAGATTGATGGAGCAACTCGGTTTTTCCACGGCTGAATTAAAGGAGAGACATACCTGATAATTTTATTGCTTTTCTCTGTTTCTCCAACTGAAGTGAGAACCTTCAGAGCCTGAGACATGCAACACCAGAACAGACAAATCCTACTTATGCATACGTAAAACATGAATTAGTGTCAAAAAAGGGTCTGTTGAACAGACCAGATGCAGAACTACTCTTGAGGGAAAATTTCTACTTTAACCACATGGAAGTTTTTCTAGTTACTGGGTTTCTATCCTTTAAGTCCATAGTCCACTTCAGCCACTTAAGAAATATTCTTACTTCACAATATCACAATATTTTCACACAAAAAAATTTCTAAGTGCATTTTAATAACTAAGCCTTTGACACAAGAGAGATAGAGAAGTCTTTGCTGCCTTCTTGTTCCAGTTTACTCCCTTAGAAACATGAGCTCAAGCACAAAATCTCCATGTGGAAGAAATCCACAGTATTAATTAAGGGGGTTTTTCTGTCCTAAAAGGGAGAAAAAAACAGGAAAAAAAGCAGCACGACAAAGGTTCCTGGAGAGCAGAGCACTCAAGAATCCCAGACCAGTCTTCAGCTCTTCCATGTTTCATTTTGGCTGAAAGGGCAAGAACGTGCCAATGAGGAGTGTGGTGTTTGGAACATCACGCACAGATTTTGGGATCGACCTTTTGCAAGTCCTGCCTGCTCACCATTGGTTTTCTTCTTGCTCCAGGGGAGTTCCAAAATGGTATTCAAAGCCAGATTTTTCATGGTATTTTAATGACCTTGGGATCCCCGGTTCTCTGGATCCCAAGGTCATTAAAATGCCGTGAAAGGTCCTCATCATGGACCCCAGATGACAACCAGGTCCTCTATATACGCTCGGAGGTTCGTGCACATCTCTCTTCAGGACGTTTTGCTATTTTTACACAAATATCATGATATTCAGTGGCAGAACGAAAGCTTTTTTGAAACAAACTCATACTTTGCTTTGTCTCTCACAAAATAAAATTTTTACCACCTAGCTTGCAAGATGTGATTACACAACTGCTCTTGCCAAATTACAGCAATCATTCAAATTTCCAGAAAAACAGGTCTGCTCAGGAATACCAGATTTAGAATTCAAAACCTGGAGCATACACAGTAAACCAGTACTTTAAATTCCAAACATAGCTGGTAGCAAACCATAAAATTCTATCAACATTTTTCTTCCTTTATTCTGTATAGAATAGCATTGAATAAAAACTAGAAGTCTTCCATCTAGGATGGGAAATAATTTTTGAGATTCCTAACTTTAAGACAAAATAAGAATAGTTTTCTCTGCAATTAATTTCGTATTAATTTTTACTAAACCATTCAAGGAAGAGGCAGTTTCTCGAAGGCTCTCAGTATCCAAGATACTTAATGAAAAACCTCTGGATTCTGAAGGCACAGTTTGTATCTCAAATCCTCTACGTTATCTCTGCTTCATTATCGCCATCTCAGTGAAGACAGTTCTATATTGTTTTTCCTGTCATTACTGGGTGCAGTAGTGCTGTATTTCTATTTATTATTAGTGCAGTACTCTCTCATCACACATCCTCTTCTGGATGCTTCTTCAACATATCCTTTGGACTGTGCTCCCAATTTCCTGTGAGTAAGACTCTTATATGATGTCTCCTCTGATAGCCTTTTCTTTCTCATACATATTCAAATATCAAATGGAATCTCTATGTCTCCTATATTTTAGTAACTTTTTGCATATTAATTTTAAAAAGTAATGTCATTTAAGGCAAAAACTGAAGCAGTGTTCCAGTCATAATTCTCACATATACCAGAAAACGGGGATCAGCGGCCTTCCTGGTGGAATTTCACCTTGAGTTTCATTTGATAATGCGAGTTGATACAAGCCAACAGACAGGCACTGCTCCCTTTTCCCAGGGAAACCCAGTCTGCTGCATTAATGTCCAAGAAACAGACAAGCCTGAGCAGTTGTATCACCCTAAGAAATCATTCCTCATCTCCATTCCTAAATACCCTCTCTGATTACGGAGAAGATTTTCAATCCCATTCAATGCACTGGTGACCTTAAAGAATCAAAGGTCCAGGGGTGTAAACTGTTTTCACACACTTTCTTCATTAGTGCCAGAGCACTGGTTTGCAAAGCAACCAGTGGCCACATTCTGTGCTCTAGAGCAATAGTAGCTTTTCATTTAATTAAGAGAAAATATTTAAAGCCGTCACTGCCTCCATGAGCTGTTCTTCTCTAATATAAATGAAGGGAATTGCCGTTGTGTCTGTGAAGGACAAGTTTTCCGTACTGCTTTTCTCCTGTCTTAAACCAGTCCCTAAGTGAAGATGTTGAATTACAAATGTGGATGTAGCTACACAAAGATGGCACTTCAGGCTCCAGAAACATGGAAAGCATCAGCTTTGAAAACTTTACCAGTTTGAAACTGTTTAAAAGTTTCTGAAAACAAATGACAAAAAGTGACCCTGCAATTAAATACACAGAAATAATTGCATGAACATGTATGTGCTGTGTACCACAAAGCCAAGGGGACAGGATCAAATGGGTCTGCATTAAACAAGGGGTGGGGGTGGAAAAAACCACTTCAGGAAAACAGAACAATGGCATAATTTAGCATATTTGCACTTGGGTCAGATCCAGCTGATTGCTTTGGAAAGGATTCTTCTCAAAGTGAAAGGCGAATGGAGGAAGGGAGTTCAGGAAAGAGGAGGGTGTTTGTCTTTAAAATAAATTATTTGGAGAATGCAAGGAGCAGTGGATGTATTACGTTGCAGTAAACACTCCAAATACCTCAAAAATACTATAGCAGTGTCTTCATTGCCTTGATTGTTATTAGGTAGAAGGCAAACAAATGTTTCTTTGTGGAAAAAGAACTTGGAGGTCTGCCAGGAGTGGTCACATCTAACACATATTATTTGTGACTGTATAAAGTGCAAGAATATTAGTCACTTAATGAATAGCTGGAGGATGTCTGTTACAAGACATGAAATGATCATTACTTGTTAAAGGTAAAGAAGGTTAAAAATGGCAATCTCTTCACTCAGGAAGCTGCTGTGAGTCTCCACCTCACGTCTACAGAAATGTAGTTTCAAGCTTCTGCTAAAACTGCTGTCCCAGGCATCACTGCTGACCTCTGTAAATTCAAGACCCAACATTGTGTTCTCCACATCTCTCACACACCCCCATTGATATCGTTGATATCTCAAGTTACCCATCTCTCCCTAAAACTTCCATTTGGTACAGTTTATCCTGTGGGCTTCCTCCTTGCCTTTCTTTTCAGAGCTCCATTCAGTGGTCTCATCTTCCTCCTCCTCCCTTCACACCCTGTTGGACATTTCCCAAGGGGCTCTTCTCACCCCACCCCTGTTTCGTATTGTCTATTTTTACCCTTCAATTGACCTCATTCACTCATATGGTCTCTCCTCAAGCAGAGACCGACAACCCTCAAATATTCCTCTTCCGCACATCTGTACCCTGCCACCGTTCTCTTGGCTCACAGATACTGCAATACTAAATATAACAATAGAACTACACATTTATCCTACCTAACCTCATTCCAACCATCACCTTCCTCTCCAAAAGGAATCTTTTACCCAACTACAGATGAAGGTTTTGAGACAGAGCAGTCATAAGATAGATATTTTTCCTTTATTTATACCTCACTTATTTCCGCTTTGTATTGTTTATTCTGCATATTAAAGAAGGAGGAAAAAAAGAGCTGTCTGAGGAGGAGGAACGCTCTTTGGATTTATATTCAAACAAGGAGATGAAACAGGACAAGAAGTAACAATAGCTTTTTGTTGTTGTTCAGAAGATACCTGAAATTTCGTGAAATGCAGAGCTCTTTGCACCTGGAATCTAATTACGTGAAGTGTTCTGTACCTCTGCCACTGAATGCTGTGGGTTACAGGGTTTGTTGCTCAGGGGTTTTAAATCGTGCTTTTATATTTTTTTGGCTCTTTTAAAGCAGCTCCCCATTTTCCTAAAGAATGGCTGTTTCCAGCCATCACACTTTGCTACCTCTGCTACAACAACGTGACCGTGCCTGGCTAAGTATTTGCTCAATCTATTTATTCAGCTTCCAGCACAGCTCAGCACCATGTATCACACACATCGTGCAAAAATTTCACTCAAGCATAATCATGGTTCTTAAAACTCCAACTTTGCCACACAATGACAAGGTCTCCACATTACCAGAATTACTTTCCCTCCTCCTCCACCCCCATCCAACTCCTCATCAGTCTCTAGCATGACTCAACCCCGTTGAAAAGCTGTAGGTTTACAAGTCATTTCATTTCTTTCAAGTGAGATACATCATATGGAGGAAATAAATAAAATGTTTTCAGTGCCTGGTTCCCGGTGGATAATAGGGTCTATCTGGTTTCATAAGCTGCTTCTGACTGGAATTTTTTCTCCATTTCTACATTCTGGCTTAACCAGAGTGAAACCCCCATTTTGAAGCCCACTCTCTGATGGCGGCAGAACCCTGCCCAGTAGCACATCAACATTTCCTTCTCGCTTTTTGAGCTGACAAATGGATTTTGGAACTATTCCTGTTACAATTCCCGCCTTATCTCCACGACTGTAGGCAGGGTAAAAACTGCCTTCGGACAAATGAATTTTCCTAAGGGCCTGTGCTGAGAGCCATCTTTTACTTGCCAAAACCCCAGACTTCAGCTACACTCTGAGGTTTTCAACACATTTTTAACCATTTCGCTTCCAAATCACAGGCAGTTAATTGGCTAACCAGATGTTTGTGGATGTGCTCTTCCCTGTCTCCCTCTCACTGCTCTGTGTTAAAATTTATACAAAACAAAAAAGGGGGGGGGAGGAGAAAATTACTGTCATGTATCATCCTAAGGAAAATGAAGTGAAAGTATCTTATTTTCAGTAGTCATGAGGGATTAAAAGCAGAAGCAAACATTTATCTGGATCAACTGAAACATCATTATGATTGCAGCTGCTTTTCCTCCCCACCCAAGAGTTCCATGCTGTTAAAATTTTGAGGATGGATTACGCCAAGTTTTGAGTATCCCCTCCTAGCTGCTACTTGCCCTTAGTTCTAGTCAAATTACTTGAACTGATCGCTGTCAACACTGTGCAGAATTAACAGCCCCATTGGAAAAACAGCCCCAAACCTACAAAAATAATTGCAAAAGAATCAAACGGGGCAGATGTGAAGAAAGAGCAACGAGGGCTAACAGAGGGGAGATGGTTCACTGAATTGAAAGGGGCCAGGTAGTAGCTGAAATTTCAGTATTATAAATAGGACATTATGTAGTTGAACTAAAAATAGGAGTTTTATTTTTACTTGATGTTCCTCGCTGCTGGCTGCTGACCTAGAGAAAGAGGACTCAGAAAGGAGAATTAAACAATTCCCTACAACCCTGCAAAACAAAACCACTAGCCTGGTGCCAGTGCCTATTTGTAAACTAAGAAGAATACAATTTTTTTAAACCAATTTCAAAAGATGTCTAATTGAAAGAACTCCCTAATTCTGCTGCGAGAAGAATGTAATAGAACAGAACAATTTCTGCAGAAAACCAACGGCAGTTACAAATTCCCTGTCTGCACACTTGCTTGTAAGAGAAAATGGCTGGTGTGTGCACTCGGATTCCTTCACCCACTCTGTGCGGGTGCAACTGCTCTCCAGGCTGGAAGCGCTCTCTGCCCAGCAGTAATAACACATTATCATTCCAGCACTCGCTTTCAAGTCAAGATTGAGGGGCCCAGCAGAGGTCTGGAGGAAAATGCTCTGTCAACTTGCCACCTGCCAACTGTCTCAGGCAGCATCTTGTGTTGTTCCCTTTCCTAAAGGCCAATTTTACAGTTAAACTGAGAATCTTAATTTAGGCATGGCAAAATGGCAGCTTTTCTGGACAGCTGCTGAGGTGGTTGTTCATACTTTGTTTCATTTTAAAAAGAAAAAAAAAAAATAGCACAAGCCTAAACCACCAAATCTGGATTAAGTTTCAAGCCCACGCATCTAATCCTCAGGACAAAAGAGACTTGAAACCATGGTTTTGGTTCTGCTTACAAAGATAAGAGGAAGTTGTAAAATTAAACCAGATCTGAATCTGAAGTTCACAGCTGTTTAAGACCACGGCTTTTGGGGGAGCCCATCACTAGCTAAAATCTAAAGGACTCAATAGACTTGAGGTTTCCCTGGGCTGATTTTGGCTTTATCTGCTAAAAACCGGATCTTTGCAATGTATCACAGACCCCAAGGGGCTGTGCTCAAGTATTTATCCATCACCACTTTTGTGGAAAGCTCGAATGAAGATGAAACATGGTGATTTGATTTTTGAAGAGTAAGCCACTTAAAAGATTTTATGGCAACAACAAAAATAACTTGAATTACTTGTCACTGCTGATCAAATTGAAATAAATGTATTTATTATAAAAATTATTTTAATTATTTAAGGAAAAATGCTTAGCATCTGTGTAGTCTATATGCAAATCTACTAGTCAGTCATGCTTTCCCATGGGCTAGAAAATAGCAAAATTCTTATTTGCTGTATTTGTACACCAGTCACATCCATCTTTACATCAGTGATCTGATTTGTTTGGGAATGGTAAGACTCAACATAATTCTGCACTTAGCTTAAATAATTCCAAAATGCAGGTTAGCACAGAGGCAGATGATAATTCAAGACTTCTTGCTGCTGCTAAGCTATTCCAGCTTCTGTCAAAGCCAAGTCAAACACACCTAAATTAAAATGCCTATTTGCAGTGTCTCAAACGACAACAGAAAGATTAACGGTATTTTGTTTTCGCTCCCGATTTTTGGTAATATTTTTTTCACTTTTCATATGCTGAATCAAAATCCTCAAACAAAAGTAAATGCCTTCACTAAGGCTGCACTCTTTGTTGTATTACTGCTGGGTTCTGTCCCATCAGACAGCTTGAGAGGAAAACAAGGACCATAACCCCTCCATGCTGGAAATGTTGGCTAAACGGGCCATCTCCTTTCTTTCACCATTGTGCTAATTTTTATACATTTATAGATAGATACAGATACAGGTACACATACACTACTTCAAATCTAGTTTTGGATATTACTAATAATTTCAACAATCCAACATTTCTGTATTTACTTTTTCCTCTTCCTCTTCCTTAATAACTCACTTGCGTAAAACAGACAAGAACTGCTGGGCGGCCTCTGGAGCAGCAGCACAAAATATCATAACTCAAACCAGCCTTTTCTATTTTCCTAGTTCAAATAAACTCTCTTATCACAAAAGCATCTTGCCACCCGTTCTCCACCCTTGTTCCCTCTCTTGCAGCGAACAGCCAACAGGTTTTGGACTGTTTGCTGCCACACACCACACACTTGTACATCCACCTAAATGAAGCCACTGTGGGCCAATTATGAAAGATCTGTTATTCCATTTGGAGTTACTCATTTGGGGATTTGATTTTTGATTTGTTTTCCTCTGAGGTTTTTTGGAAGCACAAGTGGGATGAAGTTTAAATTAAATTGGGACCATCAGCATCCCAAAGACAACTATTCGGTAGCACACATTTAATATTGATTTAATATGATTATGTGGGCTGTTTTGTAACCGCAGCTGTCTAACTAATGCCACTTAGACACAAAGTACTTTATATATTCATTACCAGGAATGTTAGAATATGAACCAAACCAAAACACAGCTAAATAATCCACGCAAATATGTAGCTCTGAAAGCTACAGGAAAGTTAAGAATTAAAAGCTGGAGTTTTCAATTAACAGAGAGAGCTGAGGTGGATTGTTTTGTGCATTGCACGCATGGTCTAAGGTGCCATTGGATAAATAATTACAATATTATAGAATACCCAAAGCAAGTGACAAACCAACAATTATGCTACACAAAACGAATCCCTAATAAACCAAAACTGCATCAATGCCTGTTATCTTTGAGGATGACCTTTTATCCCTGACTGCTTCCAGAACCAGGTACGTCAGCCAGTTCCAACATCCTGCTGAACTTTGGAAAACAGGAATGCCTGTATCAGGGCACAACATAGCTGTTTCTAAAATGTCTCTTATAGCTATAACTACCAGTCCAGGGGGGTGGAAGAGAGTAAGGTGTTATCTTCCAATCCTACCAAACACCACAGGAAAGGATTTTTGGTAATGTCAGTGCTGATCCCCACTGTGGTTTGTGACCACATGTGGGGCCCTGTGCCAGGGCCTTGCTCAGCGCTGGACACAACAAAGTCCAACCACGTTTGCTTATTTCAACAGAGCAGTTCTGAGCACAACATGGACTTGATTTAAATAAATAAAAAATGTGAGCGATAAAAAGTAGGATTGTGCAAGAGAATTCAGCATCAACGAGCAATCAATAGCATCGCCAGAGTATGTCAGAGTATGTGGGTCATCTGTCACAACTTTTGGCTCATGAGGGAAGAGTGTGGATGTTGTTTTACCTAAGGCAGACACTGCGGTTGGGCTGCACAGAATCCAGGGGCGATGGCACCTCACCAGCGCCCTATTCTTAGGAGGACTGAGGGATTCCTCGGCACCGCACCCGCACCCGGGCAAAGGCCGGCACCTCACCAGCGCCCTGTTCTTAGGAGGACTGAGGGATTCCTCGGCACCGCACCCGCACCCGGGCAAAAGCCGGCACCTCAACCCCGCGGGACCGCGGAGCAGCGCCACCCACGACCCCGCCAAGATGGCGGCGCGGCCTGAGGGAGCCCCGCCCGCGCGGCGGGAACGCGCCCGCCTCCCGCGGGACCGAGCGGCCGCTGGGCGGCGCTGCCGAGCCCCGCGGTGAGGGAACGGGATGAGGGGAACGGGATGAGGGAACGGGACACGGGATACGGGACACAGGATGCGGGATGAGGGGAACGGGATACGGGATGCGGGATACGGGATATGGGATACGGGAGGCCGGGCCGTGGCCGCCGAGCCTGGCGATGTTCCCGGCTGCCAGGCGGCGAGTGGAGACGGCGCTGCCGATCGCCGCGATCCCGCAGCGCCCCGGGAGGCAGCCGAGGCCGCCTTGTGCGGCTCCGGACCGGCCGCCGCCCCGGTCTGGGCACGGTCACGTCCGGTGTCTGGCGGCTGACAGAGAGCAGTTCTGCCAGCGCTCGGGAAAAATACCGAAACATTCCCAGCGTTCTTCCTGGCACTGTGTAACGCCGGGACGGAGCCGCAGCCATCGCTGGCATCGTGACACAGCCGGAGCGCGGTAATACCAGCGGGAGCAGCCGCCTCAGCCCGCGGCTGGAGGGGAAATCACATTCACTTCAAGTCAAACTACTCGAGCCCCGGGCTGCTGGCAGCAAAGGTCAAGAACAGTTTTCAATCAAAGGTTTTTTAAAAAATTAGACCGCTAATGTCATGCTAACGAAACACGTCCTTTGCTCTCAGTGTTGGGGATGACATGGTCCTGTCAGCGTTCCTGTAACTTAGCCACACATATCCATACTCCTTAAGGCATTTGACGCGTTTGCCAAGCTGAAACAAACCTCCAGGTTCAGGATGGCTGATGTCTGCACTGGGGATGAGTTCTGTCAAGCCATCAGTAACATCTTTCCAGATAATGAACGTCCCAAAAGATTTTTCTGCTCACTAACATCTTTGAAATGTACCTTGTTTCATCTAAGGGTCTACATTAAAATACCAGTAAAAGTCTCATTGGTTAAAGCAATAGCTCCACATGAAAGTTCCCAGCCTTTAAAATGTCACCAGATAGTTCAAAAGAAGCATTTTAAAGCATGATGGTCCACAAGAACCATTTTCAGGCTAAATATATATATTGTTTCCATTGATCTATTTTTTGGTACACAGCAACTTAAGTAGGTTTGGGGAACCTGATGTGAATCTACTGTTCACTTTCAAGTTTTTATTAGTAGACCTTCATGTACTGCAAGGCAAGTTCTGTTGATGAGCAGCACAGTTATCACTGAGCCTGTAAAATAAACAGTCTAAAGGGACCACTAAGATTTGCTGATACTCCATTTTAGTCCATGTTAATAAAACTCCATGTGTAACATAAGTTGCAGCACTAAAATCCATTATGTTGTCCAGGTGGAGAATCCCCTATGCTTAAGCACTAGTGTTAATAATTCATTTTTAACTCAGCTATCAGAATCTGGTATCAGTTTTCCTGTTTAAATCCTTTCAGGTATTCCACAGAAGTGTGTGTTCATTTATATCAGAAAGAATTTGTAGGAGATGTCATGAATTCTTTTAAAGCATGTGCAGTGCCAAATTCAGGAATGCCTGGCTGTTGAATACACTTTATACATGAAGTGTGGAGCTTCAGCAAAGCGCATTGGAAATATTCATTACAGCGATTTCCAATTACAGGGGGAATAACTAACTCTCAGGAGTAGTCCTCACCCAAATTGTACAGTCAGCTCAACGAAATCAAGGCTTTGCTTCAAGGTCTAGAAACTACAAACGGTCTTTATCTGCCACAAAGGACATAATTCCTTGAGGGTGTTACCAGCTAAAGTTTACAGGGAAAGACGAGTGGTACATCCATAATATATAAACACTCAGCAGCTTAACAGGAGCACTGGATTCAAGCCCTGTTGTATAAAGAACTTAACACCAGAGCAAGAACTCGCCCTGCTGTTCCCACACTACGCTGCTGCTATGCAGCAGAACAATTTTCCTTCTACTAAAAAGTAATTTTTTTAAAAATTAAAATAAGAAAACCAGAATGTCATCATTTAGTTTTCCAGCAAGAGAAAGTACGCTATGAATAGCATCACCAGGTGTTTCTGGTAAAGCTGGAGGGATTCTGCTGGACTGTTACCACTCTCTTTATTCTGTACTCCTCCTGTCCATGTGTCCTAGACTTTTATGGCACTTCAGTATGGAAAATCCTCACTGGTATGGCCAGAGCTGCCATTTGCCCGTTCTGTTTTCCCCTTCTTCACTTTCCCACATGAAACACCCATGAGCTTTTCACACACGACACAACAAAAAATTACATCACATTTCTTTTTCTCTTCTCTCTCAAATATGCTCTTTCAGAAAGAAAAATGGGAAAAACGCTCCTTTAGACAAATGACATCGCAATAAAGTGTCCTCAAAGGCTACAGAGATGAGGTTTATTTCAACCAAGCTCACTTTAGGAAATAAGAAAAAAACCACATTTACTATTTCACCCTTACCTTTTTCTCTGTCAGATCGTAAGTATTATTGCACCAGTGTTTCTCAGCTTCAAGATCAGATTAGCGACATGAACTCTCTGCCAAACAAAAGGACCAAAACCCACAGAAATCAATGGGCACTCTCATGGCACACTGCTAGTGGGCAATTAGCAAAGAGAAACAAGGATGACCATGATCAGACTTTCACTAGGTAAACAAAGCTGACCTGTAAAATAGATTTATAAATAAACGTAGTTGAAAGTATCAATAGGAATTGTGTGTGCCATTTGGTCTTTCATTCACTAAGCACATTGATCTTTGCAAACATGATTCTGACTAACGAGCTGCGTTAAGTGGCTCTCGGATTCTGATTTTGTTGCTGTGTGAAAGATCGGGACTCGCAGAAGCTGATTAAAGAAACAAAAGCTTCAGCGCTTCTGCACTCAGCAGCTTCTCAACCTAATCTCTAGAAGAATTCTCTATTTATTTACTTAAAGACTACAAATCCTATTTAAGAGCTTGCCTGCAGTAGGTTGGGTCATCTCAAATGGAAGAAGTATCATGGATGCAGAGTTCCCAGACAGGGGAGCTCACTACGAAGCACTCTGAAAATACTCCAAAAAGCACCAATAAAGGGTGCACCACTTCCAACCACTCAAGTATTAAATCCAACAGTGCAGTGTACTTGCTCCAAGAAACAAGCAGTGTGTTGAGATGCAGAAACAATTGCTTCAGCTTTGCTTGGTGCTTTCATTGAAAACATTTGTGGTTAAATTTTATCGATTTAATTGAGTCCATCCAGGTACTGAAAAAAAAAAGTAAAATTATTCTATCTAATTCACCTTTCAAAACAGATCACAAAATAAGTTTTCTTACAAAAATAGGGGCACGTACCAATTTCAGGACTGAGTATCAACAATGGTTCTTACAACAAACCATGTAATTCACTGTAGAATAGGCAACTTTTTTCCAAAAGGTTTCTAGACACTTTGTATATTTGGGTCAACAAAATTTCTTTTTTAAAAAAGTCTTTTGCTGTTAGGCAGAACAGAGGCATTATTTAAAATAAGGTGAATCCAGCAGACACACAGAGAAGCAGCTCCATCACTGGACAAACTGCTGTATGTTTTGGTATCAAATCTCTGAATTCTGAGACTTATTCTGGGCTTTCAGCAGTTTGATGGCAAATGAACACCTTTTACAGGCTAACAGGCAACTTCGCAACACAATGACTTGCCCGAGAAAGTTACACTTCTCCTTCACTTCCGTGTCAGCTTTGCTTCAACCTCAGCAGTCATAACTTGACTTTACCTTTGTCCCAGAGAACATGGAAGAACTTGAGCTTGTATTTTTGGCAGCACTCCTCTTCAAAAATCACTCAGCACACATTGATGGTACTCAACACAAATCAAGGCGAAGCTTTGTAAATCCCTGGAAGTGTTCCATTCTGAATTTCTAAAGGCGCTTGCTTTGGGTATGATGAACAAATTGTCTTACAACAGTCTACACTGTACATATGGTTGGCAGGGAGGATTTGTAATCTTCTCAGCTGAAGACAGTAGCTTCATCCTTTTAGCTCCAATAAAAATACTAGAACTCCAATTACTCCTTGATAGGCAATTTCCAATTTCAAGCCACATCTGTTTAAAATTTCTTTTTCCTAATCCATTTAAGTGTTATCACAACACTACAAAAAGTGACAGAAAAACTAATTTAGTGTTTTGCAATGAAAAACAAACAAAGCACCTCTACAAAACCCAAGCTATGAAAGAGAAACTGCTGAACACAAGGAAATAAATGCAACTCAGTACAAAGTGGGGAACACAGCAGCCTTGAATACACAGCACCTCACACACAAAGATTCCTCGTTACTCAACAATCATAAAACTGGGCCAGAACAAAGAATGGCCACAGTAGTTTCATTTTAGAGGTCAAAAATTAAGTTAGGAAGTGAGTGATGTATTGTATTTATTTTTTCACATAATTTTCCTTGTTGGGAATGAATTTGTATTAGATGCATTTATTTTGTCTCCATTTCACAAACCACAGGCTGGACATTGGTGGTGAAACACGAGAATTCTGTCAGCTTCCAAGCGGATGCCCCTGTGGAGCTGCAGCTGCCCAGCCACAGCACCGCTCACTTCTCTGAGGCTTTGTGAGCATTAATTATCCTCTGCCGTTTCTCCCGGTTTTTGATCCTGTTTGCTTCATACTGGAAGACAGATAAGGAAATTAATTGATCAGCTGTTATCATTAAACAGATATGTCAAATTTAAAACTCTAGAGAGCATTTTTTACCCGGGAACAGAAACAATATATTTGACTGATGCTTTAGAAATACAGCTCTTGTTAATATCTACAAAAAGGTTCATTTTCGCTTTGAAATTAACATTTATTCCATTAAAATACAGGTTTCTAAGTTTGAGGTTATTAAGTGAAAGAGTATTAGAACATTCTAATAACGAAGATTCAGTTAATCTTAAGGAGGAACTTAATTATACAGTGATCTAAGGGATGACAGCTACACTTCACGTGAACTAGGAAAAAAATGTTGCACTGGTGCTATTCTAGAGCACAGGTCAGGCTCTTTTCCTTTTATAAGATACTGATTAATGTGTGTCTGCTTCTGAAACATGAATTTGTCATCACAGACTTGGTCTATTTTTGATCCTGGCCATTAATTATAGGCACAGTTAAGCAGGATACCAAGATGAAAGGAACAAAGGCAAATTTGGATTGAATGAGGGTAAGACGTGGGGATTCTTAATGGTTTAAACAAGAACCACAACAGAGGCAGGACTCCAGTGTGAAAGGGGATCAAGAAAGCCTTCACAGTTGAGATACATGTGTAAGATCACCATGCTTTCAAAGTATGCCCCTGCACTACCAGAAGGCTGAAGAGCCTTTCTTTCATTGCAAACAGAAAGGAAACATTTTCATGGCTCAAATAAATGAAAAATTAAAAATCAATGAATCATTTGATATGTATTTTATGAGAAGCAAATTATTCTCGTCCTTAGGTTAGAGCATATGTTTGTTCAATTTTTTAATAATTGGTATCAAGAATAAAAACCAAGTAAGCCACAAATATTCAATTCTCTATATAATGCAATAAACTACTAAAGAAATTGATTTTGGAAAGGATTTGCAGTTTTTCATCCATTATACTGATTGGTCTATAACTGAAATAATGACCCGAAACATTACTTAACATTTACAGAATGCTTAACTTTTTCCGTTGCCAATATTTAATTTTTCAATAACCCATCCATGTTTTTACGTAGAATGAGAACAATGGATCTTTAAAAGCTACATCTGTACCTATTCAATATCTGTGAACAACCTTTCAGGGGCTTCCTAGTAATGGCATATCAATATAGGCACACTTTAAGAAGGCAGACAAATATAATCATCCAGAACTCCTTTAATGTAAAGGCTTCAACGGAATAAAAATTAGAATAATAGGATTATGTGGAAAGAAACTTTTTTAGTATGGTGAAATTTATGTAAAAGTTAGAAAGTACAACTCCAAGTTAAAAGGTGTGTGAAATGTTCATTTATATGTTCTGCCATGTAGGCACAACCTCCATAAAGAACAGTTGACGCTCTTCTGAAAATGTGCCTATTCAGACAGTTAATCCACTTAAACTCCCATAGTCTTCATTCCTTCACAGCTGCAGGTGGAATACAGCAATGTTTTCATTTAGGGCCTAACTCAGCAACTCATCAGGTAGTTTCAGTCAGTACAATTGACTTCAGCTTTCAGTCTTACTTATGCAGAAGTGACCATTACTGCTTTATATTAAATTCTGTGCAAATACCACCACTAAAAAAAAATTAAGAAAAAAGTCAGAAGCAATCTGTGAAGTGTCAGTTCCTATCTGCAATATTTGTTTCATTAAAATGTGTTTCCCTATTTTTGTATATCAAAAAATATACCACGCCATTTGTTAATGCCAGATTTTACTTGACAAATTTATAAGAAAAGTTTAAATTTAGTCTCAAGTGCCCACACCAGAATGTTCTTACATTTATTGATTTGTACTACTTAGTAAAGAGCAACTCTAGTTCTCTCCCTTTTTTTATTAAGCATTTCACTCACACGAAGTTTATTGCTTACCTCTTTTTTTAAGCACTTCCGCATCTCACGGTCAATATCATTGCAATGGCCAAAAAACTTCAAAACGTTGTGCTGATGAGTGAACGAGAAATAAAATTACAACCCAAAGGTTTCTTCCTCCGAAGCTCTAAATTTATTTCATTTGCGTTTTTCACATATCCTGTTCTTTCCCTTTCCCCTTCTTGTGATAAGTGGTGTTTGGTAACTTTTTTCCCCAAGCAGGCAGAAGTTCGAGCTACTCCTGAAGCTCTCTCGAGCCACCCCTGCCCTGCTGAAAGTCGAAGGTTCTCACCGTGTTGTACAGCCAGACTAAAGGAGGACACCTGAGCTGAAGCTACTGCCCAAATGCAGAACATACATTTCATTGATCTCGAAGTCAGTCTCACAACTCTCATCACACCAGCTCAAATAACGTACGAGAAATAAATACTCTGAACTCCAGGTTGTGATACAGAGGCAATGTCCTCCATCCTTTAGTTCTCATTATTTCTTTGTGACCTAGAGAGGCAAAGGACTCACTGCTCCATTATCCCAGCTACATGAAGAATGTGTTGCTGGTCCAGAAGATGCAGGCACTAGGCTTAACTGACTGGAACGTTAGAACCAGTATAAAAAAGTAACTCTAGATCTTGAGGTTAGTAAATAAGATGCATTTCCCATCTTTATGGCACAGCTCAGCTGTGGGCCTTACACATTTACGTGTTCCTAAGTTTCTGAAAAACTGCAGACCTTGAACTCATGAGAGCTTTCCACAGTTACCATGATGACATTCACCACAAAAATCTGTTCTCTTAGCTGGATTTCCTAAAGCTATTCCACACCATCAGGCATTAAAACACTCTCAGACTGCATGGTTTAGAAGGCCTGCTTTTTGGGGGGTGCTTGCTGCCACGCCACAGAATCTCAGGGCAGCACCGGGCAGCAAAGCATCCGAGTGATTTAGAAGACCCGAAGGAGGGGGAGATTTTAGTAGGTATTTGCAGCTACAAAATTGATGGAGACAACTCGGCCAATCCTGCAGACAACTAATGAATTTAAATAGAAAAGACCACAAAGAACAAAACAGATGAGAATGAAGTCACTTCCGTACTTCAGAGGGAAACCTATGTGCACGTAGCTGACCAGCAGCGGGTGGATTTATTCAAGTGACACAGAACACTAAAAAGGATTCAAACAATGAACAAGATCTCAGCCAACAGAACGCAACTGGAAATAGGAGTGGGTTAATAAAGTTTATGACAAACCCTTAACTAAGCAGTGCTATAATTAGCTTGTTTACATCTCTGTGATTTACACAGGGCATCAGATCGCTCTGAAGCAGTTGCATGGAATAAGTGGTCCCTTTACTGCACACCGATCTTGCTTTTACAACATTTTCATTTCAGCTAATACAGATTTAATTTTCTATTCTACTCTCATACCTGCATGTTAAATTTCAAGGTGAATGCTCACATTTCAAGCTAACTCCACTCTAAGTAGTGCATACAGTGGGTTTAATCTATATTTATTTAGCCAGATTCCTAAGATGTCAACTTCTTGGCTGAGATTATCAGGGAAAAAAAGAATCAGTTTCTAACTATAAAAATAGTGATTATGCCTATTACAGTGATACAATTGCAAGACAATATAAATTTCTTTGAGCTGCTACCTATAAAAATTAGTCTATTTATAGCACAGAGTGGAGTTATTAAAAAAAAGTGACATCAAATAGAAATCCCATTAACCTCTTCTCATTAGATACAAAACTTGATATACAGGGCAGGTTCTAGATTAGGGGTAAAGTCAAATTGACTGTTGTGAAAACGCACACACAGGACACCCAATTAAAAAATGCTTTTCATCCCTCGGGAATGGTGATTTAAATTGTAGATGAAGGTTCTTAGGACATTTTGGCATTATAAGAAAACAGCAAGTAGTCACCAATAACTCATTAAGATCACTGACTTCAGATTTCAGTGACTTCAATTTAAAAAGAATATTTCAGTACATTCCCCTTGAATTTCAAATGAAAAACTATTGCTCCCAGTTGAACTGAGTGTGAAAGAAGTCATCCTCACCCTTTCTGTTCTGAGACTGCCAGCACAAATATCCTCTCCCAGCTGAGCCCAAGACTGACAAAAGTAATTCCTCTTCACGTAAAGATCAACTTCAAACAAAACCAGGAGAATATAATTCCGTGCATGGCTATTACTGCTGCTCCTAGTCCCTCCATAAGTGAGATTGATGACAGATTCCTTCGAATCACTTGCTCCCAAGGAGTTCAAGTGCCCCTTTAGTTCCAGGTCTCACAGCAGTCTAACATGCTACGCCATACAGGCCCATGATACTTCTCTCTTGGCGTTCATTTAAACCAAAAAGCCCAAACCACAAACAAAAACCCAGCCAACCATTACCCACAAGTAATCAATCAATACTGCTGCATCCTACTCAAAGCACAGAAAGCCCCGTAAGCATGTACCGAAAAGCAGGACAAATCTGAATGTATTTTCTTTCCTAATTGGATTTGTTTTCACAATTATGAAAAAATAATTACAACACTTCAATTTCATATTGCTTACGTACTGCCTGTTCTCCTAATTGATGGTCATTTGGCAATCCCCTTGATATTACAGTAGTTAATGTACAAGACGACTTCTCAATTCTAGCTACTGAACACTTACCTACATTACAACATCAAAGTTGCTCCAAAAAAATCAACTAAAGAAGGAAAGAAAAAAAGTCTCTACAATCTCTCAAATTACCTAAAGCATTTTTAGGCAAATTAAAATTTTTGAACTAGAAAAAAAGCTCAACTCTTACATTTAATACAACTTTTAGTTTTAAAGCTTGGAGATGTTCTGTACAGGAGCAGCGGAGTGGGAAGTACCACCTGTGAGATTGTACCAAGAGATTCCAGCGTGCTTATGGTTCAAGAGACTGCACTCCAAGTGCCAACCTCCTCTAATTACACCTTGCTGAAGAAAACCAGTACAATATGCTCCCTGTAAATGATTTTAGTATTAAAACTCTGCTCCCTTCATTGTTGTCATTTAGAAATCACAACAAAGTGTGGTGCTGAAAAAGGTTTTTTAATATGTTCCTTTAGCTACTTTAAAATCTTGCAAAAATGTTGTTATCCCTCTCTCACATGAAATGTCTTCTCTCACATTTTGTGAATTATCAGCCTTGTTTCTCATCCTGTAATGGCTTGTGAAAAGCAAAAATTACAATTCTGCTGAAAACAGTGAACATTTGTATTGTCTTAGAATCTAACTAACTGCATTAGAATAAAGTATCAACACGGAACATGGAGATGAAATTATTGTAGATTGCATGTAGTCGTGTAAATCACAGTTTTAACATTCATAGTGAATATTTAAATTTATTTTTATCTCAGTAGAAACTATGAAATTTAACTTTTTTTTCACTAATACAGCAAGATTATCTCTACAGAACATCTATTGAGAGTATACTGGGAAAATAATTAACAACATTGCAATGATGCTGCAGAAAGCTTTTAATGCAGGGGCCAAACTTTCTACAGCTAGAGCTGAAGAAGGTGAAGACAAAACAAATTTTTAAAAAGGCTTTTAAACAAGTGAGATGACGATTCCAGAATCGTGATGCAGGGAAGAGCCTGGAGAAGCCTGAAGACAATTTAGGATTTCACATCCTTGGGTAGGTGCCTGTTAAGAAGATGGAAGTCAAGCAGCAGTTCCCAATTAGCTCTCCAAGCACTGAACGTCAGGCATGAGGCTGTTGGGATCCCCATCAACACATCTCCTTATAACCACACGGAAGCATCTGCCCCAGGGACGGCTGGAGTACGGAAATGCCACGAGCATACAAAAAGAGGGCATTTGAAGCTGATTTTATTACTGTTTTTTGAGGGGCACACAGTACCAAGAGGTGCAGAAGTTATTTCAGCCCTTAGAACAGGTCCCTAAGCGTTAAGCTGTAGCACAGGAAATTTTAAGGTACGTTGTATTTCCTCACTAAATCACTGGCAGGATTTTACATCCAGTCATCAGATACCTCTGCAGTGAAAACACACCGGCTGTATTTCATGGCTGTTCTGCCTAGAGGAGGGTTTTCTCTTCATGATCATATAATAGCATCACTAATTTATCTGACACTCGTTTCCCCAACCCACCCACTCTTTTCTCTGCTCAACACTCCTTACCTCCTTGTGACACTTCTTGAGCAGACTGATAATTAGGTTACACTCTTCAGTGTGCAGATGAGGAGACAGGTCTGGATGCATCTTTACTTAGGGATGATTTTAGTAGCACAAGGACAAGAATCTGAGAAAATTTCCACCTGCCAACATTAAAATAGTGTAACTAGCAAGTCTGATTTAACAGATATTATCACAGTGTTACTTTAACAAAAAATATTTGAGATCCAAATGCAGTTTAATGGGTATAATTTATATTACATGGTTACAGTCATTCAACCCAGGAACTCTGATCTACATAACCCAAATGTTAACAGTCAACTGTTCCTAGAATGCTCCAGGAATATATTCAGCTTAAGGAGCCACATACACTCATATACTCAGTACTTCCCATCATGTGTTCAGCTTAACAAGAGTTAGATTCCCGCAAGCAAACTAAACTTTAAAAATCCAAACATTTAAAAGCCTCTTGAGAACAATGAGAATATGTTCCACATAGTGCTGTATGATTTCTTCCAAAAACCTTCCCCCATACTATCTGGAGGTCTAATATTGTACTACGCTTACTCTTAGCACAGAAGTTGTTGGAAACTGTACAAGTTGCTTAAACATTCTTTTCAACAAATTAACAAACGAACTTTTAGAAATATGACAGCAGGAGCAGGACTGTAACAGTAAAGTGATTAAGAACCCTGCTGTGTTATTGCCACCAGCTTTTGATTGCATGCCACACAAAGTCAATATGTTTTAAATTTATCAGCAGAGGTTTTTTTGATAGCTCTGGAGTTAGCATTCCCCTGAGAGGGTGACCTGCTCAATGGCTGTGTGTTACTTTAACATGTGTGAACCCAGATGATTATTAAAGCTCTTCATCATTCAGCCTCTGCCTGCACTTCCTAAAACTGTCATCCAAGCTGGCAGCCTCAGGAGAGAGCTAGAGCAGCGTCCTAATGAAACAGGGAATGCACAGCAGCACAGGCCAGAAAGTCAGACAGAGCATTTCAATGCAAGATTCATTATTTCTAAACTAAGATTAATTTTGTAAACAATGGCAGTGATTACTATTCTCAGCGCATGGATGGAAGTCACCAATGCCACGAACAGAAGTGATGATGCACTTCTTTAGTTCAAAGCCTTCTCCAGTGGATCTTCCAATGGCACCTCTGGTAGGATAGATGCTACAAATCAAAGGTCTTAAGTGTCACACCAGTTCATAGATCGGTACTTCTGAAACAACGTTTTAACTACCAACTAGAATAGAATGCTTCAAGTTCAGTTAACAGCACTCAGTTCCTGCAGGCTGCGATGGACCAAGCAACAAAACATCTTTCTGTGCTCTTGGAAGGCTTTCCTGGAGCCTGGCAGCACTTCTGAAGTTATGACGGAGCAGAGTTACCAGTGCTCAATATTAAACTGAAGGCTAGAAATGTCAGACTACAGGGATCTATAAATGATCAGGGAAGGTAAAATCTTTTTGCTGGCGAGGAATGACTCTGGCAGACAAAAGAGTTTCAAGAGAAACAACAATGTGCGTGAAGAAAGGACACTGGTTTCCTTAGTTTCTTTTTAATAACATTCTAATGAAGAATAAGAATTGCGAGTTGCCATCTTACCAGAATTTAAGTCCATATGGACAGAATTTTATATAGATGGTAGCTCACAGGGAATTGATCTATAAAAGAATACTGGGAAAACAAAACAAAGCAAAAACACCACAGGAAAAACTTGTGAATAACCAATACAAACTGCTCTGAGGAAACCCCTAACAGAAATGCAGGGTAAAGAATGCCAAGGTAAACATGCAACTTCTGTACAAGAAATACTAGTAGTGCTTTAAAAGAACAGTATTCAAAAAATACAGGAGTTGCTCTAGGACTGCAAAATGCTAAGCAAATGTTAATATCTGAAGTGAATACTTGGAGAGAAGTAAAGAAATGATCTCTTTACATAATGGCACTGACATATTTCAATGGTTTGCACGAAAACGTTCTGCCCTTTAATATGTTTGATATGAGATTCAGTGCAATTTTTTCTTCCTTGTTAAAAATTACGTTACATAGGTATCTCAATGATTTGGTTAAAATACCTTAAAAATGCAAATTTCTATAAACTATTAGTCTCTGAACGTAGAAGACATGGATAAAGACAATTAATCTTTCAACTTCCTAAACCAGTTTCTAAATCTATGCTATTCTTCTGTGGGAAAAAATAATTAAGAAATTGTCTCATTCCAGTATCATAGTCTGTCTGGTTTCCCCTTAAGTAGGGAAAATAGAGGATATTCTAGCCTTATGATTTCCAACATAAACCAGTTTTTTAAAAAACCAAAAGCCTAAAGCTGGATGTTCTCTGATAATGATACTGAACTTCCAATACTAATATTTCTGTTTAGAAAAATAATGGAGAATTCCTGGTGTAACCAATTTTGGGACACTGAGCATCCCAAATTTCCTAACAGCAATCAACAGATAAATTATCAAGATGTGATACTCATCCCTAATCTGAAAATTGAGCTATGCACGTGCTCAATACATTAAATATTTAATATTAATTGCAAAAAGAACCTACATGTACCACAGAATTCAAACAGAACTGCAGACACCCAGGAAGCAGGCAGAAACCAAAGGCTGACCCCAAAGAGCAGGTAAGAACTCTTTAGGCCTCTCATTCACACCAAAATTTAGGATAAAGTGCTCATTTCTCTCCACAGGCCAATTTCTCCTCCTGACCTCCTTATGGCAAAATGGAGCGAAAAGACCCAGCTGTGGAGAAACAAAAGGTTTGGTACATTCCCACTTCTTCCCAAAATCATGTATGAGGTCAGCATGTCAGGAATCCTTTCTTTTCTCAGAATTTCCCATAAACATGAACTAACCAGTTCCCTGATGCAGAAGGAAAAGTAAATCAGGTTCCTTTAGTTTTGCTGATTAGCCAATGCTTAATATTTCCATGCTTGAGGGACAACAATGAAGCAAAGTTTTAAATCTAGGTAATTGCTTCCATAAGACGCTTTTTCCATATTTAATTAAAACATGTTAGAAGACTACTTTTTAAACCAAGTTTTACTATTTTTTCATTTGAAAAGAACACAATCGTATTTTTTTCAACTTTCTAAAGTCAATGGTAAAAAACCCCCAAACCACATGAATTCACATCCTGTCCAGAAAAGCGACCTCTTAAAGCAAAACGCAAATCCTTGTTTAACAACCCTGATGACGAAAAATTACATCTGAGCACCACCACTGCTAATGACGAAGCTCTTTAACGAGAACACAGAACTCCACACAGCGCCCCGGAATACAAACACTCGCTGCAAACGCTCAACACCCACAAGGCGGCAGCAGGACGGTGCAAACCACAACAGAGAGGGGAACAAACCTGCGACTCCTCTGAAGCCACCCTCCTCTCCACGTTTAACATTTATTTCTGCAGTTAATGTCACTGTCTAACCTGAGTAAGACAAAGCATCTGGAGTCTGACATTCTCAGTTACACAGTATCCTTCTGTTTGGTGTTGGGAAAAAAATATCTACAATCCAACTTTTTGTTTACTCGAATCCTTTCTGTTTTCTCTAGGATTGTACAAATTTTTAGCATAAAAAAAAGGATTCAGCTCCACGACTAACTAACAGGCTGGTGTTACCTCAAGGTGTCATTCGTGCCACTTCAGCAGAACTCCTGCGTTCCTCGTGTCATCTTTCACACACAAAGAATTTTGACAACAGCTTTGAATAGCAGTGATCAGTGAAATGAGAAATAACAGTTGATGCACACCATTTCAAAACCCCGGGGAACTCAAAACTCAGGACTTTGTTTCTACCTTTCAATAACACAATTAACATCTTCCAGACCAGGCATTAAAGTGTCACTCTATGCCGCCGTCCTTAAGGCTGTGATTAGGCACATCGAGGATGACCCCAGACTTCCCAGCATCTCCAAGAAATTTAAAACTCCACTTTAGTAAACCAAGCTTAGCTAAATCTTACTAAATGTACTCATAAGCTCTTGAATTTCAGTCTCTGAAACTATGCACTGGTTTTCCAACATTACTTATTAGAATGGGGGGAAATAATTTAGAAACATATCTATGAAGACTAGAAAGGAAACAGAAAAAGGGTCAATTATGTCTGTTTTTTGATCTTTTTAATTATGTAGAATGCACTCAGCTTCCCTGAACCTAAAGAACAATAACTTTTTTTAATGTTGATAAATAAGATTCATACTGATTTTATTTTTTTACATGACCACTTTCTGCCAACAATTCAACATCCCTCACAGCAGCAGAATGAGCTCACCTGATTTTAGTACCTGACAAAACTGCATCATACCTGATTTCACACTCAGCAAAGCAAGTTAAGGTGTTAGTCCTAAGGAACAGAGCAGGTTGAACACCAACTTGAATATTGATTTCTACAATTTTATTTAAGGTTGAAATAGGTGATCATGTAAAGCATTATAAGATTATTTTCGCTTCCTGGCAATTATTTAAGGTCGTTTTCATATAAAAAACATCAGAAGAGTTTTGGGACAATTCGTGGGATATTTTTATTATAACATACAGCCAATACCATTGCACAGTACAACTGTATCACGGATTACTGAAGCCGTCTCTTCCTATTCCTGCTATGCCTATGAAGACAAGAATACACAGTGAAGAACGACAAGATCCAGACCGTGTAAAACTAAAGTGCTGTTTAGTGGAAGGTGTCCCTGCCCATGGGAAGGGGTTGGAACGAGGTGATCTTTAAGGTCCCTTCCAGCCCAACTCACTCTACGATTACATAAAGGCGAAGTGCTGTCACCAAATTCCTGTTCTGCCAGCTGCTCTTGTACTTCAGCTGCATCCACCAGACCAGGCTTCATTCCATCTCATCTCCATTTCATTAATTTCCCAAACACTATGAACCTAGCAGAATCTTCTTGCTTACTGTAAAACAACTTTTCCAATTCAGAAAGGGAGCAAGAGGATCACATTTCCAGCTTGGAAAAGACAGGCTCTGACCCCTCGAGTAGCCCGATCCCGTGACGAAAGGCAGAAAGTAAACATTGCTTAATAACACGGTTCTGCCATGGGGTGCGAGGGGCTGGGGCAGCTGCTGGTACCAGGTTAAGGCAGGGGGGTCCCACTGAACCAGCCCGCGCTGTCCGCAGCTCCTCACTGCTCCCGGAAGGCCCTAAAAAGCGACGGGACACGAACAGACACAGGAAACGCAGCTTACGGCAGCCACAACGGAGAGACCCCCGATCCCGCTCAGAGCTGCCCTTCCAAAGCGCTTCGGGAGCCCTGGGGGACGATGCGCGGTGAGCGGAGGGTCCCAGAAGCCGGACCCGAGCTCGGCTCGGCACGGCCCCCCAAGCCAGGCGGTGGGAAGGGAAGAAGGCGGCAGGAGGAGCGGAGACTTTCCCTTACACACCCTCTTTTCCCTGAATTTTTCCCTTTCCCGCTGGCTCTGCCCGAGGCCGCCCCTCACTCACCCCGCAGCGGGCGGGCGCGGTGACTCGGGCAGCCCCGGCCGGAAGCCGCCTCAGCGCGAGGAGCGCGCACGGCGCCGGCGCAGGGGCGGGGCGGGGCTGCGGGCGGGGAGCTCTGCGATTGGACGGTCCGG
>VYZT01044767.1:715512-747452 GCA_013400735.1 Pomatostomus ruficeps
CGCGCCCGCGCCCGCTGTCTGAGGGCCCCGGACACCCAGCGGGCCGGGTCCGGGGGGTCACGGGGATCTGCGCGCCCGCTGTCTGAGGGCCCCGGACACCCAGCGGGCCGGGTCCGGGGGGGTCACGGGGATCTACGCGCCCGCGCCCGCTGTCTGAGGGCCCCGGACACCCAGCGGGCCGGACAGACAGCAACAGCCCTGGACGGGACCCCGCGCTCCATCCGTCTGCTCGCACCAGGCCTCGGTCAGTAAGGGAAACTCCGAAGGGCGTGACGTGACTTGGTCTGGTCAGCTTGAAGGAGACTGAGGGGGAAATTCATCGCAGGGTACAACTTTCTCGTGAGGGTAAGTGGAGGGGCAGGCAGTGATCTCTGACGATCAGTGACAGGATCTCAGGGAATGGCACGAAGCTGTGTCAGAGGAGGTTTACGCTGGATATCAGGGAAAGGTTCTTCATCCAGAGGGTGGCTGGGCACTGGAACAGACTCCCCAGGGCAGTGGTCACAGCACCAAGCCTGACAGAGATCAAGAAGTGTTTGGGCAACACTTTGGGGCACCTGATGGAATTCTTGAGGTGTCCTGCACAGGGCTGGGAGTTGGACTCAGTGATCCTTGTGGATCCTTTCCAACTCAGAATATTCTATGGGTCGGTGATTCTATGTAAATTATTGCATGAATTTTAACTTGCCACTGTCTAGATCTGTGGTAGCGCCGCACATAGGAGTGACAACAATGTCAGCCAGCTGTGCCGGGGTGCAGCTCTGTACACCTTCAAAGGGAGCAAGTCCCCTGAGCCTGCCTGTGGCTTGGTCTTATCTTCTTTAACCTTTCAGCGTTCCAGGTGGTTCCATCATGGATGAAACTGTGGCTGAGTATATCCGAAGAACTGTGCTAAAAATGCCAAGGGATGAAATCAAGATGATGCTGCAGAAATGGGGCTTTCTCTCTGAGGCACAGCTGGAGAGTCTAAATTTCCACCAGATAAAGGACAACATTTCTCAAGAAGTTGTTCAACTCTGTGAGGTAAATCGTCTCCTTCAGAAACTGTCGGTGACATAAAGGATGCACGTAGAAGCATCACCAAAACAACCCAGCATTAATCTGTGGCCACAACACAGCCCCAAGTGGCATTTTGTAGTCTGGAAAATGTAAAGCTGGGCTGGTAACACCACTGATTTTGTCTGATCTGTAGGAGTGTAGAACAGACCTATACCAAGTATATAAATACACGTTTTGAGCTTTAAGTTATATATGGTAGATAAAAGTTTGGTATGTTAAACCTTTAAAAAATGGGTGTATTTCTAATTTGTAAAATAAAGGCATTGATTGAGATGTCGACTCATTACATAGTCCTGATTTAAATCTGTTTAGTGTAGGTAATGATAGCACTAGTTTATATCTTTTAGACTTTTAATATTTTTTTTTTCAATTTCCTTGGCCAGGATTACTTCCATTCAGCATGCTGTAAGCAAAAAAATTATCTGCTCTAACTCTGATTTTGGTGTACCAGGAATCTTTATACATCAAAAGTCTTTAATAGCATAGCCCAGATAGATACAGTTACTACTGATACCTCTTGAATTCTGTAGTTTTTGATATGATTCCCTTTGGGTTTCATACTCAAAGAATACTTACCTGGAGTGTAGGTCAAAGTACAGGAAAGAAACTATTAAGTTATTCTCATAAGATAGCAAATGTCATATTTTAAGATGGCGTTTTCTTCTGAAACACTTGCATCTGTAACAAATTGTGTCATGCAGTTTCTGAAAAATCTCTTCATGCTGTAAAGCATAAATAAGAAATAACCAATTCTGTTAAAACTCCTGACAGTGAGATGCTGCTCAGTGTTGCATTATGTCACAAATACCCGTTAATTTTCTAATTGCTTGTACATCATACTACAAGGATAATGTTCCTCTTGCTGCCTCTGCAGAGGAACACTTAAACCTTGCTGAAACAGTTTTCAGTATTTATGGCACTCCCCAGGCAGGCCCGCTAGGCCGAGGGCCCGAAGGAGAGCCACACAAGAACACACACACAGACGCAGCAGGAGAGAGAGCAGGAAGAGAGAGGGCAGAGCCCTCCGACTTTATTTATATGTTTTCACACATCACCGTGGATTGGAGGTAGAAATCACCACCTCCTATAATCCACTTGGTCAAAGTATTTGTCAATCATATTTCTCCATCCGGTATACCGGAATTCGTAAACACAGATACAATTTGGGAAAACATAGATAATAGAGAGAAAACAAGTCATGGCCATGAGAGAGAATCTAACAAGAAAACACTGAACACTGCAAAGTCATAGTTTTCAGTATTGATTTCTCAAAACCTGGGACCAGGTGTGGTGCCATTGAGGAGGATGTCTGTGCTGTGGCTGCAATGCAATGTCCTTTAACTCCCAATACTGAGATTATTTGTCACTTGCTGAACACTGAGCATCCTGGACCTGTAGCTCACCATGCACTGTTGTTCTTTCTAGGAAAATTCTGCAGACATAAAGCAAGCAGCTGTTCTAGACATAATCTGTAAGTAAAAGCGAATTAAAATGACATTTATTTTCCCTGAGCAAATTGATAATGCCCTTAATTACGTAGTGATGACCCTGGTGTGGTGCAGATGCACTTGGGGTAAGCAAATCACATTTTAGATGAGTCTTATTGGATGTGGCCTCTTTTACAAAAAGCTCAAGACCAACAAAAGTGTATAACTCTAAACTCCAATATTAATTCACAACTTGATCAGACAGAAGTTTAAATCTCAAGGTTTCTTCTACCAGTCTGCATTCTTACATTTGAGTTTTGGGCAGTTTAGGTAAAATCCCCTCCTTAAACATTGAACCCCAGGGATGCCCTTTATTAGCTGCTCATTAATTACAAAAGAACTTTACATCTCTTTTAATAAAAACTACTTTGCTTTTATGGTTGCTGTGAGTGGCAGTTTAAGAATGTTAATACATTATGTTGCATTATCAGAAGTAATACTTTTTAAAGTAACCTGTCTATAAAAGTATTGTAAAATTCTTTGTTCCTTCAGTTACTGTTTGATAATACACTATGTTATTGAGCAATTCCTATTTTTCTTAGACAACCACATCTACCAAAACAAAAGAATGTGGAGTGTTTACCAGATGAAAAAATCAGGTAAAATATCTTTCCTTGCTGTAATCCCACAATTCTCAGCGACTTAGTGCTGTGCTGCCTCATATCCTACATTTTAAACACAAATGTAGTCTCATCTGGATTTTTTCTGTAGAGAGATTTTGAGCATTTTACTGCAGCCTGTATGGATTTTTCAATGAAGATTATCTTTAATGTTTTTAGAATACTTTCCATTAACTTCTCAAGCAATTATTAGACATTAGTAACTACTAATTAAATATTAACCTTTTCTCTGTATAGCCATAACAAGGGTCAGAATTAAAATACAGCTTTTTTGTATAAAGTTATGCAACTTCAACTTTTTCTGCTTAATTTTGTTTCAGCAAAACTAAAAATATCTCTAAACTACTTCTTGTACACACAAATCTTATTTCTGGTTGGGTTTTTTTTGTCTCATGTAACAGAAGAAGAATTGGAATATTTTGACATAAAAGATTTCAAAAAAAAGTTTAAAGGAAGACTTCGGTCAGCCTTGAAAAATGTAAGAATAAATCCATTCTTTATTTGCTTCACAGCTCTGGTGTCAATATGTTGTTTTCATAACTGTTCCTTACAGTTTGAGTCAAAAATTAAATGGAATTATTCATTTGGGAATGATAGGAACTGCATGTGAAATAGGAAAAATGTATTGCATATCTGTTTTAGCAACTTCACAACTACGCTGAAAGGAAATATTCAGGTCTAACATACTATACTCAGGTCTAAAATCACAAATTGATCAAAAGTTTTGTTTCTCAAAAAAATGGACATACGGGAATTATTGCCACTAGCCCTCCTTCTAAACAGACATCTTTGTGTGTTGTTTTCCCAAAAGAGAAATCAGTGCTTTTCCAGTCAGTTATTTTCTATTTTCAACCTTCAGGAGAAAGTGTACATTGACAGGAAGAAAGGCAGTATTAGAGTTTGAAAGGTGATTCTTCCTTTTATCCCAGTTTGTGTGGTTATTGTTTTTCTGCAGAAATTTTATTTAAATACAGTTCTTATAACACTAGTGGGCTTTTTTCTTATTCAAGCAGTGGTACTAAGTTATGTTTGGGTCTTGTGAACACAGATGTTAAGAGAAAAGAAAATCTTTATGGACACCTACAAAAGTGTTGGTAAATCAAAGCTTTTCTTTTTCCGTCAGGTCACCATCACCTTTAGGGAATATGAGGATAATGCAATCTGGATTCGAGTTGCCTGGGGAACACCGTACAAAAAACCGAACCAGTACAAACCCAGCTACGTCGTGTACCATTCCCAGACTCCCTACGCCTTCATTTCTGCCTCAGTGCTGAAGAGCAACTTGCCTCTGCTGTGCCAGGTACGGAATCCAACTGCTTAGACCCCGGCTTCACCACAGTCATGTAGAGCTATGACTGGGTTCGCTTTTAAGAGGATCGGTAAAGACTCCTCACTCATAATAATTTGCTAAACTACGTTGGTTTATGATAAAAATAGGGCAATCCCTAAATCTTTGAATTGATGCCTTGTGAATAAATTCCGTTTATTGAGATTTTTACTGCTCCTGAATTTAATTTCTTAACCAAGTCTTGGGCAGAATTCCATTAAATTGTCTCACGGAAGTTGAAGAATATTGGATCAACACTTAACTTCAAGAATTAAGCATATGAGCTCATCAGGGAATGCTGTTCAATTCTGTTAATTTGTGGTGATCAGCTTTGGTAGTCTTTTTTTCCTCTATTTAGAAATTTTCTCAAATTTCTGTGGTAGTAATTCAAATACTTTATGATTCTGTTTGTTTATTTATCAGCTGGTAGGACTACAGGACTTAGCTTGTTAACACTGTGAATGCTTTTAAATATTAACCTGAGCTTAATAATAATCTCTGCAGCATTTTTTCAGATATGAAAATCCTGCTAGTTACAGGGCAGTTGCTTACCTTGAAACAAAACCATCGCAATGTCTAGAGATGCTATGTTTTCTACGTATTACAAACACAGTGATGATTAAAACTGATGTTAAAATGATTTCAATTTTTATTTAAAGGCCCTGATTGTTGCTTCCAATTACCATGACATCCGTGAAATGGAGCTTCGAAGTCATTCTTTAAACTCCCTTAAAGATATTGTGTTTAAGAGATATAGCCAGGTGAGCCACTTCACAAGTGAATCCTAAGATAAGTCTTGCTTTTTGTTTCAGGCCTAGTTCTCACCCCTTAGCAAGGGGGAAAATTCACCTTTTCCAAGAGACCATCAAGTTAAAATAATATTGAACTACTGAGGTCGACAGCCTTTCATGAAGGTAACACTGCAATGGGGATGTAATTATTTGGTATCCCACATATTCTTTATTAAGATTATTATTCCTGATGGCTAAACTCAGACTAAAAATTATATGAACAATTCAGTCCTAAGCTTTTTTGGCATCTTTTCACTAGGCTTCCTAGAGCCAGGAGCTGAAGGCTGTTGGAATGGGTACTTAGTCTGCTCATCCATGTAAAACTTTCAAATAGGGAAATGTTCACAAATATCCTAAGATAGGCAATTTTGGTTTCAAATTTTTTTTTCCTCTCTCTTTCCATTTAGAACTTTCAAACTCACTATCCAAAATCTCTGCAAGGAGGGGATGTAGAACCAGAAAGTGGTATGTATACTTGAAATGTAAAGGCAGTTTGAACGCCATTCCTGCTGGCTTGTGAAATGAGATTGACAATGGGAAATGTACATTTGTTCCACTCCCATTCCATTTTCCAGCCCTGGTGCCTTAACACTGGCTGGCACTGGGAGAGGTCAGTATTTCCCATGACTGCCATTGGACATGGAAACCAAAACTACTCAATGCCCAGCATCTCACATTAACTTGTGTTTTTCTTTTGGGCAGAACTGAAAGTATAAATTACAGAGACAATTACCTTAAAAAAAAAAAAATGTGATGAATTCATTAAAAGTATTCAAATTTTCATTGGAATCATCTGATCAGAAGAACAGTATTGCAGCAGCTGACAACATTGTCTTTCTGGGTTTTTTTCCCTACTCTTTTCCCCTACAGCAGATAGAAGGATAGTTCACGAAAACAGAAGTGAGAAAGAAAGAATCCACAGACTGAACCGGGAAGTTTTTGGTGATGGTCCCCAACCAAAACTCGAATTTGCACAATACAGGGTAGGAAAAGCAACCAATTTGATCTGGGTTTTTATAATTGTAATGTAGTGGTAGTTAGATTAAATTTCAAATTTAAGAAATACAATGGGATATTTTAAACTTTAAGGAGGACATTTTAAAATAAATGAATTAAAAGTCTCTGTAAGAAACAGATTGAAATTTGGTCAGAGTTTTAGATCATGTTTCAGCCTTGTGAACTCAGCATTTTGACCTGTTTTTGTAATAAAGGTAGACTTAGACCAGCAGTGTGTTGGAGCAGGAGAGATTAGGGTTATTTAAAGTACATGCAACACTTGTGCTGTGTATAACACCATAACTGACTTCTTGATGATGCACAGGTTTTATTGCATGAACAGAACAGATATATTGAAAATTCTAAGAGATACTTAACGTTTTACAGTATTACCGAACAAGCTGCTTCTTGCTTTCAGCAAACTCTTGGCCACATGGTGGCACTCTCTGATTTTACTACAACATTCCTCCGGCTGGAATCATGTTAACATTACAAATTGGAATTGTTTAAATGTAATATGTAATAACATATAAATAAAATACGTTCATTGCTTATACTCAGTGGTTAAATTTTGTGTTAACAGCTTGAGACGATGTTTAAAAGTGATCCTAAAATGGATGTTTTGGATAGAAAAGAACCATTCAGATGTTTGGTCAAGTTTTCCAGTCCGCATCTTTTAGAATCACTGAAATCCTTGGCATCAGCGGGTAAGTGTTCCAACTCTAAAACATGAAGGGAAAATCCAGAGTTTTAAGTATTTTTGTCATCTTACATTGCTGCTTGTGTCTTGCATAAGGGACCAACTTCATAGGTTGTTTAGAAAAAGAAACATAGTAGAATAAAAATGTTACCACTTTAAAAACTTATGTCTAAATATATAGTGATTTATTCTTCGAATTCTGGTTTGTACATGGGTCCTCACGCTGTGGATTTAGTTTTAGTGGTTTAGTTCTGTGTTTCAGTTTTATATCAGTTATGAAAGGTAAAGAATGGTTGAGTACAGCTGTAATTATCTGTCTCTCTCTCTCTCCAGGTATGGCTGATGCACCACTTTCGCCACTCCTTACATGCATACCACAAAAAGCTAGGAATTATTTTAAAATCAGAGAGAAAAAAGGTTTATTTCCAGAAAGTTTTGTAAGCCCTTAATTTAAAACTGATTCATAGAGAAATAGGCAACTCATTTATTACTGGTGTTAATCTAAATCATCATAAGCTTTTAAAAAATAACTTATTCTTTGTTAAAGGTTTTTCCAAATTATGGCTCTTCCTTGAATTATTTTTTCCACAGCTGTCTTTAACAGATGTTAGCCTTTACTAATAAAAAAAGCTAATGACTAAGTTTAACCAGAGATGGTGGTTATTTTAAATTTAAATGTGATGTCTGCTCTTTAACTGTATTTTTAATAGTATTTGCAATGCTAAAGCTTAGTAAAGACACAGTAAGAGCTGTAGCTATTCAGTTTGCTGTCATAGCTGTAGGTGGCTGCGATATTCCAGGTGGCTCCTGTATTTTGGACAGAACACCTGCCCTGTTTGGAACAGGTGAACAGTCCCTGCAGAGGGATGGGGCTCCCTGGCTGTGGGTCAGGCAAGGTTTTATCTGAGTAGATGAATTGTATTCAAGGACTGTTACAGGGCACGGGGGAGAATGGACTTTTGGAGTGTGGATATCAGTGAGAAGCTTCCATCCAGCTTGAGGAGGTGTTAATTCAGCTTCCAAAGCGTTTCTCGCCAAGGGCAACAGCCAGTAACAAACACTTGAAAATCTGCCTAGTGCTGTTAACGTCTTATGGAACTTTATCATGGAAGAATGAAAGAGGCAATATTTTCATTTGAGGAAGGTACATGTTTTAGAATATCTCAACATTTAACCTTGCCCGTTGCCAGTGGTTTTTAGCTTGGGGACAAAGGTTATGGAGGAAGGCAACAGTCACTAATGCAAACAGCTTTGCATTGGAGCTCTTTGGAGCTGGGAAATGTTGGTGACTGTATAGATATTTGCTGCTTTGTTTTTTGAGATGCATTTGATCTGAAGATTCAGTTAAAATGTACAAGTGTTTCTTTTCAATTCTGTTATCTGAACAATTTTGTGTGTACTTTTTGAATGTGGAGTTTTCAGTATACTTTTAATATTTCGGTGTGCAGAAGCAGCTGTATTTTGAGAGGTTGTATGGGCACGTTTTTGTTTTTAGACTGTAAATAAATGTATAAATCAAATCTTCTCATAAAAGTTTGTTTGGCATGACTTGAAAACATTACTTATCATATACTGATTTTTGGTTTGGTTTGGTTTCCAGCACCTCTACAACTCACACATGAAAAGAGCGTTAGGACTATCTGCTAACAGTATGGGTTTTAGGAATTCCACCTGTGTGATTTAAATATTGATTTGACAAAATACTTAACATAATGTTAGGATTCAGGAAGAATTCCAGGTTTGGTGTGATAGACATTAAGATCTGGCTTTTAATGTGTCTCATTCCTTCTTCCAGGATTCAAATCCATTAAGATTCCAGCGTGCATTTCTCTCTATGCAACTTGCTCTTCATAATGCTCTCTCCCAAATAACCTAAATGCCTGAGCTGGCACTGATTTACCATAAAGGTGAAGTTCCCAAGTGCTCTAGAACACTGTGAGTACCTGGCCTGCTGCCTCTTGTTTCTGGGAAACGCAGTCTCCATCCCCTTTTCAACATCTGATTTTCAGAGATGTTTCATCTCTAACTTCCTGCAAGCAGGGATATTCCAGGAACTACGGAGCATTTCCAGGCAAGGAGGTGTGTATTTATTAATTTGTCAGGAAACATCTGCAACTCTTGGGCTCCTTCTTGCTTGAGCAGGTGTCCCCACTGAGGAGGTGAGGAGAAGGAAAGGCAAAAGGAGAAATGTGGAGACCAAACTTGTCTTTCCCACTCCAGTTGGTTTCTTCCAGCAAGTTGGAAGTTTGGGATTGGACTAGATGACATTTAAAGGTCCCTTTCAACCTAAACTATTCTGTGATAGCTCCAAGCAGCAGAACACAGCTGAGGGCACAGGGGCTGCAGGAGGAACACACATCCTGGGGCCACACCTATGGCATAACTCGTACAACACCATATATTGGGTAAATCTTTTCCCTTAACTTGACCAGCTATAGGGAAAACCCTCTGTGTGTTGTGCTGATGATTCCAACATCAGCAAACCCATTCTGAGTTGGAAGGGACCCATAAGGTTTGTCAAGTCCAGCTCCTGGCCCTGCACAGGACACCCCAACAATCCCACCCTGGGCCTGAGAGCATTTTCCAGATGTTCCTGGAGGTCTGTCAGGCTGCTGCCGTGACTGCTTCCCGGGGGAGTCTGTTCTAATGCCCGGCTACGCTCTGGATGAAGAACCTGTTCCTAACATCCAACCTCACCGTCCCGCCAGCGCTCAGGCCGTCCCTTGGGTCCTGTCACTGCGCAGCAGAGAACTCAGTGCCTGCCCGGCCGCTTCCCGGCGCAGCGCAATAAACGCAGCCCCTCGGCCGTGCAGCGGGGCCGCCTGAGCGCGGTGCGTGCAGGGGCGGGTCCCGTGCCCGTTTCCCCGGTGCTCCCGGTGCGCGCTCTGTGCCGCGGGAGCGCGCTCTGTGCCGGGGGNCCGGGCGGCGTGGCGGGGGCTTGGGGCGGCCCCCCGCGCCCGTGAGGGACGTGCCGCCCGCCGGGGAGCTGGTGCGGCCCTCGGTGACAGAGCTGTCCCAAGTGCGGACCAACATCCTGTGCACCGTGCCCGGCTGCGGGAAGGTGCTGCCCAACAGCCCGGCCCTCAACATGCACCTCAGCAAGGCGCACCCGCTCCAGGTACCGCCGTGAGGCCCCGCCGCCCCCTCCCGCTCGGCCCCTCACCGTGGTTGCGGGGCTCTGTCGTGGCGCAGCGCCGTGTTCCGCCCCGGGGCCTGCGGCCGGCTCGGGTCCGGGGCCGGGGGGCGGCCGCGGTGTTGGCTGTGCTGGGGTTTGTTCGTAGTGAGATTGAGGAGGGGCGTGATTCCCCACCCAGAGAAGAACCGGGATTCTTCCGGTAGATTCTGAGAGAATTGGGATTGGAAAAGAGGATGTTTTGGGGTGACCTAATTGAGGCCTTCCAGTACCTGAAGGGAACTCACAGGAAGGATGGGGACAAGAGCCTGGAGTGGCAGGACAAGGGGGAATGGGTTCGAGTTGAAAGAGGGTAGGTTTAGATTAGATATTAGGAAGAAGCTCTTCCCTGTGAGGCAGGTGAGGCCCTGGCACAGGGTGCCCAGAGAAGCTGTGGCTGTGGCACAGTGTCCCTGGCAGTGTCCAAGGCCAGGTTGGACGGGGTTTGGAGTGCCCTGGGACAGTGGAAGGTGTCCCTGCCCATGGCAGGGGGTGGAACAAGGTGCTGTTCAAGGTCCCCTTCCAACCCAAACCATTCTGTGGTTCCAGATGGGAATAATGAAGTGTTTCTCGTTGTCTCTTGTTTAAATCTCCCCTTGTGAAAGGTCCCTGCAGGTCCGTGTATAAATACACAAGTGTGTGTGTGCACGGGCTGACTAGCTGTGTTGAGGATTCCTCTAAAATGAATTACAGAAAATAATCAATTTTGTACATTTTTGTCAGCATACCTCAGGCAGTTAAGAGTTCTTCGGGACTCAACTTCCGTTGTTTTACTTGCTTATCACCTGTCTTTGTGCAGTAAGACTTTAAAGCCCCTCTTGTGAGGTGCTGTGCAAACACGCAGCATTTCCTAACCTTATCAGCTGGCAAACCATCTCCATCCCAACGCCGAGGGCTGTTATGCTGGGGTTTTGTTTGTTTTTTTAAAAATGTCTGAGCTAAAAAAAAACCAAAACAGATGGATGCCATTTTGGAAACACGCCCTCATTTCCATAATACTCCTGAGCTAAGCATGTGCTGGGGGGGAGGAGAACCACAGTTCAGCAGGCACATTGAGAGTGGGCCTTTCGGAAAGATATCCTCGCTTTTCCCAAACTCATAATGCCAAGTGTGCAAAGGACAAATTGTATTCCTGGAAAACTTCAAGTGCAGCATTCATAGCTGCATTCTGAAAGTGCAGCCTCAGCGGGCAAACAATCAACATCCCTGTTTTGTGAAATGGCTGCAGAGTCAAGTGCGGGTCACACGTGCTCATTGGTGAGGAACAAAAGGGAATAGTGTCAAGCGTACTTGCTGTTTTCTGTCTTTGGGATGTTTTAATTTCATTTCCTATACGTACTAACAGCTTTACCGAGGATTATGTGTTAGATCTGATGTGTTTGTGGGGGAGGTACAGCAGGAGTTCAAAGTGTGGGTTCAGGTCAGGAGTCATTTTGGTGGTGAGCTGGTGCTCTGAGCGTGCACTGCAGCTGGTGCCTTACATAACTCAGGGTACAATGGGTGAGGAAATGCTGCTTTCTCACCCAGCTTGCTGTTAGCCATCAGTGCCTTGTAGAATTAGAGCAAACTCCATACACCTAATTACCGTGGAAAAAATACCAAAACATGGATGGATGCTGATTTCCCAAACTTCTTGACTTGTTTCAAGGGCATTGTAATTGAGACCAAAATGTTCTTGAGACTAAAGGGAGGATAAATATTTTAGTATTAGTATTCACTTTTAAGAGATAGCTGATTCCCTGGATAAAAAGAAATTAGTAGATTGCATTTATTAGTGAAATATTAAATTAGTGAGGCGGCAACTTGGCAAATGAGATGTAAGAAACTATTGGGGAAGGAGACAACATAGTACTCCTGAAGAGAAGGGAGGACGACTTGGTTAATTTTCATTAATAAAAGTAGCATCAATAGGATGTTTTGATACCAAAACCCATAAGGGATTGCTGTGGCAAAGGAAGGACATTTGCATAGAAAAGCAGGATTACCCTGTAAAAATAGAGTCAAGTGCAGGAGTACAAGGTTTTAGTCTCGTGAAGTGATAACAAACAGTTTGATCAACTCTGGTTTGTAACAGAAATAACCTGAGGTGGGAAACACGTGCAAAACAATTTGGTCATACACAAATGAGCATTTAGGATAAAGCTGCTGTGAGAAGGGCGATCCTAAAATATGGCAGAGGAATATTCTCTGTCAGTACTGTAGGGTAAGAATCTGATTCAAATAGGTTAAACTGAATCTGGGAGAGGTGTAGAAAATTACTAAGGATGATGAATGGCAAATGTTTCTGACAAAGGGAAATTAAAAGAATTTGATTCTTTGGCCTAACAAAAGATATGAAGTGTTGATATATAAGTTTTTATTTTCTGGCTCCTTGACAGAGGATAAGCCAATAAAAAAAATGAGAGCAGTGGATATAAATGGACACTTAATATAGTAGACTGGAATTTTTGATTTTGATTCTTTCATCTTTTGTCTGTATTATTTTATGGGAAGAAGAGAAGCTATGTCTGTGTAGTTTAAAATGAAGCTGGAAGAGCTCGTGTAAAGGAGAAGTTTCTGTGGATTCCTGTGGTAACAGGCAGGCTGTAGTCAGTGTGAACTGGAAAGGGTAGCATACCCTTGGGATAGGTACTCAAATACTGCACTACCACAGTAGTGGTTATAATAAGAATAAATGCACTCTCTCCATGTCCTATTTAGTAAAGAAATGGCTGAGCTTCTTCTGCAAAACTCCCCATGTTTTAAATAGCTGGCTACAGTCTCCTGCAACATAATTTAAAATTAATCCTTTGGAGTAAGCCCTTCTGGGGCAGGAAAGCAAGACGTCACTAAGTTCACCTTGACTAAGTCTGTAGCAAGGACTGTTACTTCTCATTTTCCAATCCACATCAATATTCCTTACAGTGCAAATCTGCTTTGGGAGAAGTTCATTGGACCAATATCTACCAATGATTCTGGTGGTTGCAGAAACATGGGACATAAAATCAGATACGTAAGGAAGGGATCTGTGAGAATGTCTGAAATAGGACTGGCCAGGTGGGCTTTGAGAAGATACAAGATTAACCATTTAGAGCCAGGATGACTTGGGATAGCTGAAAACAAGATTACTGTCCATATACAATATCTTGTATGTGTAGAGTATCTCTCAGCTTGTCACAACGAATGTGTTGTGGTCTCTGCCACCAAAGGCTGTGTTCCAGCTGTTAAAAAAAACATCTCACTGGTGTTTATAAATTTTTAAACCCTTGGTATTATTCTATACCTTAGTATTTCAGTGGTTTTAAATAACATGACTGTGGTTTACCTGTTAAATGCCTGAACATGTTTCCCATATTGCCCTGTCAGTTGTTGGGTTGTGACATTAAATATAACACACTTAATAACATTTTATTTAGGAATAAGTAACTCCAGTTGCCAGTTACTCAGCATATTGATTTCATCTGCAGTGGGAGAGGCCAAACATAGCTTTGACTTAAAGACAGATCATCTTTTCTTCTGAGGACTTTGACATCTGGTGAAAGTATTCTGTGTAAAGGCAGGGTTAAAGAGTGGAATTGGGGCTGGAACAACTCGATTTCTTTGTGTCATGTTCCTGTTTGGGGCCGTGGCTCTAGGAGGTACAACAATAGTCACAGTGATGATTTGGCAGAGATAGAACAGGCCTGTTGATGAATGGCCTGTCCACAGGAAAAACTGCTGTACAAAAAGGTGCTTAGAAGGTTAAAATGTTACATGAAAACTCCCTTTTTAGAGAATTATTCCAGGTTTACTTGATATGGCAGCTGATCATTTTGGTCAAGAGGCTCTAAACATTGCTTGTTTGAGTCTGGTGTATCATTAATAAACATTAACTTGTGGCAATGGCAGCAAGTAGCAGTGTTGAGTGTGTGGAAATAAAACAGAAATATTGCTTGAAGGAGCTACATTTTACACAGAATATCTCAGCTTAAGAGGTGATTTGAGGGGGAACAAAATCATTGAAATATCACCCTCCCCAGCTTCCTGAGGTGTAAATGAGAGGCCTTCAAAAGCAAGGCGTGAGTGGCTCAGGAGAGCATTGTTGGGTTGTGAGTAACTGCAGGCAGGTAAGAAGTGGGGGTGTGAGCAGTGAAGCCCTTTGGGCCCTGGCAGCTGAGGTACAAACCGTGTTTGCTTCACGTGGGAGGACTGTTCTGCTTTGTGGATTCTCTGTGTTTGGTGTGACCTGTGTAAACATGACCAGCTGGAGATCTGCCCAGAGAGGTAGGTAGGGAGTGACTGGTGTGAAATCAGCCTTCTGTACTGACTGTGCCCACTATCCTCATGCACAGGAAAATCAGGTGCAGAGTTCAAACAGGGTCCCATAAATTCTTCCCAGAAAAGTCATCTTGGGGATGCCATCATGGACTACAGTCACTGGCTCCAGGGACTATGTTTGGCCTCCTGTTCAGTCTCAGGATGGACGGAGACCACAGCTACTCTGAGCATCAGATTTTAAATAGTTCACTTTTAATTTTTTGCTTAGACACAGATGCCTGATGTTTCCACTGAGTCCCTTTCAGATAGGGTGTGTTTAGAGGTGCACATCTTATCTGGTTTCCAGGCCTGTGCCATCAGTAGGAAAGAATTCTATGTGGTTGAACAATCTGGACAATCCCACTATTGTGTGCTTCTGAGGTTCTCTTTGAGCAAGCTGTGCTGCTTTCTTCTGTGTACGTGTGCGGGTCAGTGAGACAGCTCACACGGAAAGCCTGGGCAGATTGGTCACTCAGTGCTTGGAGGGTCAGAATTAGCATACCAGTTGTTTCATAGACTTAAGTGAGATTTGGTTTATAATCTGAATTAAGTGGCAGAGCATACTTGGAATTTTCCATTTTATTTTGAGTAAACTCTAAATAGTGCTAACAGAATTCCAGCATCAAGGAAGTGTTGTGTTTCAGTGACTAAGCTTAATGGAGCTTCATGTTCCGTGCTAACAAGTAAAACCACATTGAATCAGCAATCTAGGGTAGTATCTGCATGGAAAATTTTTTGCCTCAAATAACGCGAAACATAGGACAGGGAGTGTCTTGGTAAAAGTAAATAGTACAGTACCACTACTCCATAGAGCTTGTTGTAATTGCACCTGGTAATTTTGATGGGATATTTGCAAAGTGGCATCCACACAGGGGGAAACTCCATTTGAACTTCCAAATCACGTAGGAAAGTGCCTTCAACTCATTGAGATGTGTAAACTCAGTGAGCCATAGTTGATGTGTATTCTGAATATTGTCTTGAATGTGCAAACCTGTAGAATTGTCATCTTCTCAACTGGTTCTTTTTCAGGATGGAAAACTTAATGCACCAATAAGGAAGGGTTTGAAAACTTCACAGAAATTCTACTGCTGTCCTATTGAAGGCTGCCCTAGAGGACCAAACAGACCATTTTCCCAATTTTCTCTTGTAAAACAGGTATTCCTGTTTCCTGAAGTATTTTCACACTGATTTAGTCCTGTCTCTCCTCCAGAGTGTGTGCACTTTTGCATACAGATATCAGCAGAACCTCTCAGCACACAGCCAGAAGTTAGAGAGCTGAATGCAGCAACTCCAAGTGCACATATAATTCATGAGTTTGCATGTTTGCATGTTGATATTAGAGGAGTTGAATCTTCTGATCAGGCAGATGCCAGTATGTTCTTCTAAACTAGATCAGAGCCCCTCTCCACAAATTAAATAGATGGAGAGAGATTAAAGAAGAGGGGGAAAAAATCACAGTGGCACCTGATGAAGGTGTAAAGTGTGGCTGATGCTTTTAACTGCTTTTTCAACTGGTCAAGAATTCCGAGCTTTTCTCTGCTGTAATATCCAAAAGCATTTGCTCACTAATTAACCTGCTTAACAAAACGTGTAAGACTTGTTTCTGCATTAGTGAGCACAAAGAGCACTGTGCTGCAGTTGGTTACCTGAGCTGAGCTGGGGACCCTGTAGGAGCTGCGTGGCTGGCACTCGGTGCCGTAAATGAAAAGGAAAAATGTTGGTGTTTGCCCTGGTGTTGATCTGTACGACTTGAGATCATTTGCTCAGTTGTAGATCTTGAGGAGTGTGCACGTGTTGCAGCAAAGATTCACTGTGCTCTTTGGCAAGGTTGATCTATAGATTTATTGATGTCCACAGGAAATCTTCAATGGCATCAGGATAGGTAAATGTTTATCTGTGTTTTTAAGACACATGTAGCATCAGCAGGTTTGCAAACTTCAGGTTCTCTCTATTGACTTTAAACTTATTTGTAGTAAGGCTTTAAAAAAAAATTAATGCTACACTTCAGCGCTACTTAGCAACTAAAAAATGGCAAATATTTTCTCCCCTAACCATGATTTTCTTTTTTTAATCTTCACTGGAAGCTAATGTTTACTTTCCCTTGTGTATTCTAGCACTTTATGAAAATGCATGCTGAAAAGAAGCACAAATGTGATAAATGTAGTAACTCCTATGGCACAGAATGGTATTTGAAACGGCATATAGAGGTCTGTGGCAAGACTTTCCAGTGTACTTGTGGGTGCCCTTATGCCAGCAGAACAGCATTACTGTCTCACATTTACAGAACTGGCCATGAAATCCCTGCAGAACACAGGTAAAAGTGAAGCCGTGAAGTAATGATACATTCACCAAGTCCTGTGTGTCTCATGTGCTGCCTTTTTGTCTCCTTTCTGTTGAGTAAATAGGAAATAGGATCGTGTTGTTTTCACTGCAAAGCAGTTTGCAGTTTCTTTGTTGCTTTTAGGAGTTTCTGTTTTGTTGAAGGCACTGGTGATCATCTAATCAGTAAGATCTGGTTTCCCTACATAGAAAACAAAAAGTACTGATGACACTGCAGTGCCTGGCATAAATGTTGGTGGTTCTTGTTGCATCTGCTTTTACAGTTCTGTGAGAGTAGAAATGATTTGGAAATGTTTATAGCTGGTAACTGAGGTGTGGAATGCAGTTCAGGTTATTTTCTTGTACAGTCTAGTCATTGTTGCAGTTGTTGGTGGATGTATTTTTTACTGCCCATCTGCATGTTTAGATTTATAGTTTTAACATGTACATATATTTCATAAAGGGCAGTCTGCTTTCCAAGGCCTAACCTGTCTGTCTTTGAGGTTCAGCTGCTGCAAAATCTAAGTTTTTTGTGAAGAATTGCTAATTTTATCTTCCATTTCCATGAAAGACCATTACCTGTACACTGATTTTTTAAGAGCTCTGTCCCTTCAATGTTCAGTCTATGTCAGTGTCAAAATAACATTAAAAGTCTTCAAATTAGAGTGCTTAATATACAAAGGGGAAGAAACCATCTAAACTTGCTCCTCCATTTGGAAATAGGTCTCCATAAGAGGTAATCTTTATTCTTTTTTAAAATGAGAGAGCAAAGACTGATATTTAACAAAACTGAACTTCATGAAGTCTTTTTATGTTTTAATCTGGATTAATTGTCTTCTCATATCCAACCTCATCTGTGACTTCAGTTTGTATTTTCAATGCAATGACTCGAAAGAATGGAAGGCAGATGTTCTGTGTTTGAAAGAAGTATAAATTATTGATCTCGTGTTCACAGGGATCCTCCTAGTAAGAAAAGGAAAATGGAAAGCTCCGTACATAATCAGCAGTTGGCAGAGAAAGCAAATGAAGCGTTCAGCAATACCCACAGTACTGCTCCTGGCACTCAGGAACTGGAGTCCTCTGAAGCGAAAGTAGTGGCCTCTCTTGAAGGCTCCTGCAGTTCTAACTTCCCGAACCAAATGCAGCCAAAATGTGCACCAAAGATGCTTTTACCCAAGCCCAAGGTGGCGTTGGTTAAACTTCCAGTGATGCAGGTTGCTCACTTGCCTGTGTATGTATCTGCAACAGACTCTGCTGTCAAACCTGCCGTAGTGGCTGTTGATAATCAAGGTTCAGTTGTAAGTACTGTTCATTTACTGCCTCAATCTATAGGAATCCTGATTCCAGCCCTGGAGGCAGAAACACTTGTGTTTAAAGATAGTATGCCTGTTTCAAAAGTGACAAGTTCTGGTGATCGTGAACCTGTAAGTACTGGTGTGCAAGTTGAGTTGGACAAGGTTACATCGAATAACACAGGGCAAGAGCTGGGGAATGTTTGTCACAAGAACAAAATTTCTTCCATAAATATACAGACTGACTTATCTTATATCTCCCAGAACTTTGTACCAGCTGCAGCCTGGACTCCCAATTCTTCCGTGTCCTCTTGTTCTCAGACAGATCTGTCATTCAGTTCCCAGGTTTCCTTACCCATCAGTGTGCAGACACAGACACTGCTGCCTGCTTCCAAACTGACTTCATCCATAGCTGCTCAGACTGATGCTTTCAGTCAGGGCTGTTTTCCAACGTGTGGCATTTCCAGAGAGACCCAAACCAGCAGGACACAGGACTGCATTGATGGGAGAGTACAGATGGACCAGGCTGTCATGTGCAGTGACATCTTTGACAATGTTCCTTCGTCCTTTAATGTTTCTACTCACATTGAACTTCCAGAAAACAATTTAATGCCTGCAAATATAGATCAAACCTTGCTGCAAAGAAGTAGTTGCAAGAGCCTGAATCAGGATACAGTAAAGTCTGAATCCCTTATCAGCTTCAATACACAGACTAATATACTTCCACCTCAAAATACAACAGATAATCAAACCCAGACAATGGACCTGCTCAGCGATCTGGAAAACATCTTTTCAGGAAACATGTCTGGCCAGACACTGGATAATCGTGGCCTTTTGTCTGAGACAAGTTCTAATGCTGACACACATCTTCCCTCTGGTCCATCACAGAGCACTGGGATAGACTTCGACATTGAAGAGTTCTTTTCAGCATCCAACATCCAAACTCAAACTGAAGAGAGTGAGCTTGGTACCCTGAACTCTGAGCCAGTTTTGGAGTCATTGGACATTGAAACTCAGACTGATTTCTTATTTTCAGATAGTGCCACTCAATCATATAACTGCCGAGGCAATTCTAACTTCTTAGGTTTGGAGATGTTTGATACACAGACACAGACAGACTTGAATTTCTTTTTGGACAGTACTACCCATCTGCCTTTAGGAAGTATTCTGAAACAGTCCAGTTTCTCTATGAGCACTGACTCTTCTGATACAGAAACCCAAACGGAAGTATACATGGCTACTAAAAATACACCTACTCAGAATATTGAAAGCAAAGTGCAGCTCAGTAGTGCTGAGACACAGACTATGGATAGCTGCTTTGAGAATCTGGGCAGTTTATTCCTTACCAGCAATGAAACACAGACAGCAATGGATGACTTCCTTCTGGCTGACTTAGCCTGGAACACAATGGAGTCCCAGTTCAGTTCAGTAGAAACACAGACCTGTGAAGAGCTGTGCTCCTTGTTCCAGAGCTCTGACAAGCCCAGCCACTGAGTGCTATGTAATATAACTGTTTCCTGTGGTTTGAATTTAACTTATTGGGGTGGGAGAGATGGCTTTACCAAGTGATCCACTTTGCATTATTGAATGTACTTGTCATGAGCAGTTGACCTAAGAGACTTTTCAAGCTGAAGGTACTCTATTGAATATGTAACTTTACATAAACTATGTGTGTATAAATAGAGGGGAAAGGGGGGGCTGTAACATGTTAATGTACATTTGAACCTTAAAAAATTATGTGGTGCCTATGTTTTTTCCTCAGACTTCTTTACAAAGCTGTTACTGCTTTCATCTAAGTGGAAGAACTTTTAAAGTTGTTGTCTGTATTTCTCTCTCTATTCCTGGCTTACATGCAGGGTTCCAATGTGCTGGACCAAAACCCTGACCTGTTCAATTGAGATGCTTCCCCGAACTTACGGGGGAGGATTCTATTAGTGTAAGCTACTTCTGTTTACTTTTTTTAGTAGCTTGTATTTTAAATCCGGCATGAACATAATCAGCCGTATTGTCTTCTTTTACTTTATGCCTTCACAGCTCTTTCTCCTTCATAAGCTGACATTTTCCAAATACCAGTCCAACACACTAGACACATAGAGATTCTTGAATTGTTGAAAATATTTATTATTAAAAATGTGTGTAGAAAGCAGTATTTTTTTTTTCCTGAGTGGCACTGATGCTCTTTGAAGGGTAGGAAAATAACTTGGAATTTGTAATTATAGGGAAAATTAGTATGTCATCCTTTTAGCTAGTGTAGTAAATGGGACTAACATTTTTAGAGTCTTCAGAAGGGATTTGCTTAAATTATTTCTGTCTGTAAGATGCAGATGTTACAATATGTGTGCCTCAGAGACTGGAATCATTTGGTTTGGCTGAAATTCTCCTAGCTTTATTGAGATATGAGTTGAGAAATGTTACAGTGGTTTATACCTCTACTACCTTAACAGAAATCTTTTAAAATGGGCAATTAACTTCCTTAAAACACTCACCTTGACTCCTGTTTTTGGACTTCCTGCTTCCAAAAACAATTGGAATCCATACAACAGAGCTGGGAGATCAGCTCACAGAAGCCCTTCCAGGACAGCTCTATCTTGCTTTTGCATGTTGATCTGCAGCCCTCAGTTCTGCAGCTTTTAGAGTTTCCCTGAGCACAGTCAAATTCACACAAATTAATTTTTCAGAGAAGAAGCATATGACCTCTTGGCACCTTTCTTTTTAATGTTTATGTTGCCCCTCATGCCACTGTTTGCAGTATTTTTCATTTGCATGAAAATGCATTAAGCCAGTTGTGAATGTATGTTGGAATTTGGCCTTAAGTACTATTTATCTCTTACTATAATATCTGTGAAATGTAGGCCTCTGGTTTTGTCCTGGACAGGTTTTAGTTTCTGTACCCTTAAGGGGAAAGAGAAAATGCTTTGTGTCAAATTCCTGGGCCTGTAACAGACTTCACCCCTCCATTGTTAGAGGAGAGGTATTGGCTGCATATTTACTGTGCAGCCCAGCAGCAAATGTATGTCCAAGCCTTAGGTTTTGAGGACTCCCAATGCTTTGTGCTGCATAGTCTCAGCTCAAAGATGTGGGAGTTAAGTTACTCATCCATTGCAGCCAGCTTGTTTTTGTTGAAGATGAGCAATACCTTTCTTTTTTCCTTTTTTTTTTTTTTTTGCTTTGTCTTTTCCTAATACTCTTTAAATTGCCATGGTGAGTGTCTTCACCTTTACTGGAAATAGTCTCTTTAGAGTAACCCTGAAACTCACATTTTCCTTCTGAAATCCCATCTGTGTTGCCTGTTCGATTTTTCAACATTTCTGGGTATGATTTCAGACGCTTCCAGTCTGGCTGAAGAAACTGCAGAACGGAATCTGGCAGTTCCTCAGGAGAACAGTGACTGCTGTTCACAGTGTCTGTAGAGTTCTCACCTGAAGGGTGGGATATATTTCAAAAAGGAAGGCCTCACTTGTAATTTTGTTTCTTCTGAAGATGAGACTGACTCATATTCACCTGCCTACTTTGAAACTGGGAGATAAGATAAAGAACAAAATTAGGTTAATTTATTCTATTGCAACATCTTTCTAGTAATGTTGCAACTTCACATTTTGAAGTGTTTTTCCTTCTCCTTTCTTCCCTTGGCTGGAATACTTATTCATACTCTGCTTTCTGTGTTTTCCATGTGTCAGTTGTTGGTACTGACACATGAGAGAGAGGCAGGTACAATAAACCTGGTTTGGAAAAAGGCAATTTTCCACAGCAGCAGCAGCTGTTCATTACCTCTGAATTTAGAAAGTCAGTCTTTACTCTGCAAGAAAAGGAATTTTGGGTGCTGAGGAGCGGAATTACTGAAGGGTTTGAGTTGTAGCCATCTGAAAGACCAGTGAGATTTAAAGTCGTTTGAAACTAATTTACAAATTCTTGTAAATTAGTTTCACAATTATCACTCTAATTTGTATCACAAATTAGAGTGATAATTGCTGTGTTATTGTGCAAGACAAAGCTCTTGGCATTAGGGACTGACAGGAAAAGACCCAAAAGTTCGTGTGGATGAAATCTTAAAATGTAACCCGTGCCCAGTTATTGTACTTTGTATTTAAAAGTATTTCTGAGCTTTGTGTGTTTTATTAGAACATGCAAATCTCAATCCTTTCAGTCATACTATTGGTTTAAAATAGTCTGAACTTTTATTAGGTGAACACAGCAATGCAACATGAAGTCATTCATTGAAAGCGCAGTATGAAGAAATTATTAAATGTCTGCACTGTCTTAGGAAAGTTGGTCATTCTGACCAAAATTAACTTCTTTCTTTACAAATTTGGTTCTCCATAAATTATTCATAAAAATGAGAATCAGGTGTGGATCCTGTATTTCTGGCCTATGTCACTCAGTTTGGATTTATTAAGTATTTTTGTGAAAATACAGAGACTGCAACCAGACTTCGTAGTTTGTTGAATCCCACACTAAACTCCATGAAACCTGATCTGAAACACTACCGCTGAATATTCCGAATTCTTTGAACAAGTTCTTGAAAAAGATTGATTTTCTGTTTCTGTCTTTGTTATAAAATAAACTTCAGACAGAACTATTTCTGGGTAGAACTAAAATGATCCTTATCTCCCTTTTTCTGCAGTTTGTGTCTGATTTGATTTTCAAGGCACTGTATTGTAAGTATTGGTCAGCAGTGACTTACTGTCTTACTCTTTTGTATCCTCTATTGCCTTTAGAGCTGCTATACAGAACATAACATCAGATTCTCTGTAGCCTCCTAGCACAGCTGTTATCTGGAAGTGATACTAATGTTATGTGTACTGACCCTTCGTGTTTCCTGCTTAATTCTGTTCAGCTGTGATTGCTGGATCTTCATCTGGATGCCTGTGTAACACTATTATAAAATTGAATTAGTACTTTTGTAGTTTGATCTGTGCTTTTCTTTAACATATAAAGAGTTGAACAAAAGGAACGGCAGATTTGGGATTTGCATTCTATGAGAACATAAGCACAAATAAGCTGAAAAATGAAAGGTCTGTCTTGTTGCCTTCCATATTTGTCAGAATGCTAAAAGTTTATATGCCAGTAGATGTTTCTTCTTCTTATAGCTTTATTTGTATCTGTTTCTGCTGATACACCTGTAAATACTTCGTGCTGTGGGTAGGGAGGGAATCTTCCCCCAGCTCTTTGTGTCAGCCTAGAGAAATTGGTAGTTTTAAGTCAGAGTTTGCTAACACTACATATTCTTAGTTATGCAAAGCTGCTTGTGTCTAGAAAATTTTCACTTCCAAAGGATATGAAAGCATTAAAAAAAATGTGTATGTATACACTTGCAGCTGTAAATTAAACAGCTGCAAAAGAAACCTTGTGAAACCTCGTCTAGTTTTGAACAACTCGATCCATGTCTGTAGCTTAATGTATGTAACTAACTCCTTACAAATTTTTATTCCAAGGCACATACACAGTCATTTTTTTTTTCCTGTTGGAAACAAGAGGCTGAATTTCCCTGTTAGTCGTATGAACCTCAGTTGTGTAGGGGCAACAGAACAAAGAACGATGGTTGCCTTCCACGGTTTTAAATCCTTATGCTGCTAACATGTGAATTGATTTTTTGTGAGTGTGGGTAGAAACATAAGAGTTGGCTCTAGGGGGCTAGGGTGGGTTTAATAGCCTTTCAAATATGGGGTAAGTAAATAGAACTGATCCTGAATCAACATAGGGTGCTCAGCTCACAAAAGAACATGTTCCTGAAATGGCAACTCAGAGGTGAACCAAATGTACTTGCCTTTATCATGAAGGTTGTACAGCTTCCTTTGCTTTAATATTCTTCTCTCATGTGCTGATTTTTTAAACATGATCTCAGTGTACCATTTACTGTTCCAAACACATTCACACCAAACTGTTGGTAATGTTCTGGGCTTTGCAAGCTTTTTCATTCCTGTTGGGTTTAAGGTGCTGCTATGCTTGTGTCCTGGTAGGGTGGGCCTCCTGTAAACGGGCTGCAATTGATAACAGGAACACTGTGAGGAAACGGTTGTTTAATGGTAGCAAACTTCAGTGCATGGTGCAATCATGCATCTTCTGTTTCTTTCGTCGTTGTTTTTTAAGAGTTGATGTGAATTTAAATGTGTGCGAGAAGGACTTGCTGCTTAGAACGCACGTGAATTCCCTTGTTTCAAGTGCCATTGCTATGCAATGAACAGAACTCAGCCTCGCAGTCAGGGTGAGGGAATGTTTGTGTTTGTGTGTGTGACTCTTCGCTGAAAACGCAGCCGGACAGCCTGGAACGGTGGAAACTCCTCAAGGAACTGCCGGGTTCAGTAACAGAAGTCCCTTTCTTGTGATCCTTTTTCATATGCTGGCTTTACAGTACCTTCAGCAACTAGCAGTGGGATATCACAGATGACTTGTGGTGATGTCAGCTCTACATTTCACAACACCCAGTGCTTTACGTGCTTCAAGCACCTGCATGCAGAGCTAGACTGACAGTACCTCTATCTGCAGCCATTTGCAAGTGCATCTCTGATAAAGCTAGATATGAAAGATGGTCATGTCTTTACAGCTTAAAGACTTCAACACCTGATTACGATCTCATTTAAATTTGTAATTATTTGGAATGAATGAGTAATAAATCTTATGGGTGAGTCTTTCTGAAAGCATGTGTGAGTTAATCTCAGCAAGGCTGAGAAATAACTTTAAAATATTTTTTTCTTTTCATTACTGTTGGGATTTTTTTATTTAGTGGACAAGTCTAGTTTTCAAAGGATGTTCATGTTTAATTCTTGCTATTTAAGCCAGTAAACTTGCAGTGAGGAGACAAAATCAAGCATTCATTTCTTAGACCTATTTTACAAGTGACAATCCCAAAGAAGGAATGTTGTCCTAGTAACTGTGAAACTTGTAATTACATTATTGCATGCAGAGAAAACCTTGTGCCAAAATACTGTTTCATATTTCCCTCTGTTGGAAACCGAAGTGTTACACAAAGCTACTAGTAAGTTATTCACAAGTATTGAAATGTTTTGTTCACAAATGAAGCACTTATTCAGTCCTGTAAATTATACATATTTTGGAATAAAGTTAACTTCAATCATTTTTTGCCTTCTGTTTTAATGGCCATGATCTCTGCCTGCAAAGGCCTGGCTGGGGGATTCAGTGCCCATTGGCAAGTACCACCCATTGCTCCTGAACACCTTAGTTTTAATTTACAAAATCTCTACCAACTCAAAAGCTTTCAAAAGTTGTCTTACAATGTCAGTTCTTGATCTCTGGAGGTGCAAAAAGGTTCTCCGTCTCAAACCTCTCGTCAGCGCGTGCAAAATGTAAATTTTAATTACCTTGTATGTGCAGTGGAATGAAAACCTCTGCAGTTTCAGCTCTTTGACAGATGCCTCACCTGTTTAACAGACTTTCAGGACAGGATTCCTTTGCTTTCTTCCTCAACCTTACCATCCACCCCTCCTGCAGCTTTTAAGATCTCTAGTGTCATAATACCAACTAGAAATTTAGCTGCGTTATGGTGGTTGGTTTTCAAAGTATCCTATTCTGTCTAACACCTTGTTATTTTGTAATGTATTCTATATAACTGAGAAAATATTTTTTGCTACTATAAATATTTCAAAACCCCCAAACCCTGGAGTATCTTGGTTTGAATATGGGTCATACTCTGTCCTTTTTCATCCTGTAGAGTTCCCATTCTTAGTAATGATCCCAACGTTTTCTGTTCTTTGGGGGATATAAAATGCTGATTTCTGTTGTTGCCTGTAAATCTTGCATGTGTGATTCAGAGGAGGTGAATGAGCAGGAGCTCCATGACTGAAATTTCATCTGCACTGTTCCCTAAGCTGTAGTCCGGAATGAAGCATTCCCTGATGTTCAGCCCCATCACAGTCCCAGGTAAGCATTTGCAAATGGCACCATTCAGGTCTTTGCAGAGGGGACAGGGAGGTATTTCCAGAGGGGAGGATGTCATAAATATCTAGAGACTAAATTCCTGTTCAGAGCGATTAAAATGATGGAACAGTCAGATGTGTGAGATCCTTCTAGAAGCAGCAGCTGTATTCCCATCACAGGGGTGGTTCTGCTTTAGATTGGGCTGTTACTTCAGGCTTTTCATCATTCAGAAAGGATTTGACTTACAGACAAAAATCAGGTGTTTTGACAGGCTGCACCTCTGGAAACTTTCACAAATGGCAGACAGTCTGAAAGGCAGGAAAAACTTAACTCTTTATTGAGAACAGACTGAGAAGAAAGTGGCTGTTCAGAGATAGGGAAACCTCATCTATTTTCAAACTACTTTCTTGCCTGCTCTTGCTGAGCACTGCTGGCAGTGAAAGTGTTCCTGGCTGGTTTGGGTTTAGTTCCTGAATTTCCTTCACTTGAAGAAATTGCATGCTGGCAAGCTGATTGTTTTCCATCAGAACAATGCAGTTAGAGGCTGATTTTCTTTCTGATTCCAGGATTTGACAGTGAATCGGTCCTTTGGTTGTTTGGACCTAAAACAATAGGAGAAAAATGTTGATTTGACTTTCAGGTGTTCCATCATGGCATTTTTACATTGTTGTCAACAATTCACTTGTTTTGTTTTGGCACCTTGATTGCAGGAAGCACTTCTGGCTGATCCAGCCTGTAACTTTATTTCCTTCCCTTGAACAGGAATGGTGTTGTTCTTGAGAGAATTCTACACAAAAACAAGAAGCCGCTGTTTCCTCTGCTGGAAGAACCCAGTGTATTCAAAGGCACAGAACTTGATTAAGCTTATGATGGTTGAAGGGTTGTGTATTTGTTTCTTTGTTCTACAACACCAGCAGCTTTTCTGGCCTTCTGCTGCAGATGTTGTAGAATAATCTGTGAGTGTGATCTGTGTTCTGTATCAGGTTGTAGTAAAACCTCTGTCTAACCTGTCTGATTTGACAGTTTCAAAAAACACAGCAAAACTCTTATCTGGCATGAAATACAGGAAAACATGGAAGTAATGTTTATAGTTTTCCCTGCAACTTTTTTTTTTTTTATGTAGTCCTAAAAAACCGCCTGCAATGGCTGCAACTTAAAATGAATATAACAAACATGTTTTGCTTTACTTACTGTTAATTGGTGATTAATTAATTTTTCAGCTTTCTCATTGAGGTGACATTATTTTTGGTTGCCTGAATGGAAGAAATTATCTCCTTCTGGACTTTGAAAAATGTTTCTAGTTTCACAGATGTATATATATGTGCTTGCATTTTCTATTTAGTGGGAAGTGGGACTGAAACAAGTGTATATGAATTCCTTTATCATAGGGCTATTTGTGAAGGATGCCTGTTTTGTACAGCTTGCATTTTATATCTAAATATGGAAAACGGGCTGTGAGGGAGCTCCCCTGAGAATGGGAAATGTGGTCTCCAAAAGTCTTAAACCAATCACTTAAGAGTCAACAGGCAGTTAATGCTTAATTAATAAAATTGTGTGTGAGCTTCATCATAATCTAAGGCAGATTCGCAAGGTCATTAACATAGGTAAACTCTTAAAATTCTATTTTCTTGTTAATGCCATGTCTTCATTTGGATCCAAATATTTAAAAAGAAAAACAACAACAAAACAAAACCCCAGAAAGCAACACCCAACCACAGAACACCCTTTCCAAGTGTCACATCTCTGCTTAGCAGAACTTTCAGCCTGTTGGAATTTACTCACTGATCTTTGTTTGACATCAAATATCCTTGATATAACTATGAATCAAAGAACTTTCACCTTAATAGATAAAGGCTGAGTAAGCTGGTTAGGTAAAGATAATATTTGATACAGAAATCAATGCCATTGTTCTTTAACAGAATACTTAATTTTTAACATATATATATACACCTCAAGCATACTATCTAATTCTAATCTGGCACGTCTTGAGATGTGACTAAGATATTTTCTTGAGGAAATAAATAAAGTCTGAGTTAATCATCAGTGTGGGAAGGCATTTTTAAAGTAGAAGTGTGCAGAACAACGGTATCACGCAAGGTTTACAGACTGCCAGTGTAAATACCATTGTCACATTCGTGTGGTCATATTAGATTATGAAACTCGGGGGTGATATTCTCATGTAACACCTCCATCAGCTCCAGAGGAGCTGCACAATGAGAGTGGAAGTTGACCTTTACAATTCAGGTACTGAGTCACAACTTCAGCTCCAAGGCTGCTGTAACTGTAATGCACTTCGCCTTTACATCCATTTTATCTGCCCGCAACTCTCATTACTAAATATAAACCTGTTCTGGAAAGTTAAAGTGGACATGTGACAGTGGCCACTTTGGATAAGCCCCAGCACTCAGACACTCTGCCCTATTAATGGTTCCATCGGAGTTCTGCCTAATGCTCCCCAGCACCGGTGTTTGCTTTCTCCTGGATTACCGGGACTCGAGACAATCAATAAATGCAGCAGAAGGAAGCTCCCCATTCACTTTCTGCTACAGTTCTGTCTTTTTCATTGCAAATCTTTTAACAAAACAAGACCGAACGTCTCTGTTCATTTAGCTGGAAATTCTCAAGCATCAGATGGATTTTAAATGCACTCTGGCACGGCAGAAATGTCAGGGGCACTCAGCTCACGCAGGCAAACAAGAGGCTGTCTTTAAAATTTTTGACGTCAGCTGGAAGATGCAGAGACAGGTCAACAAAATGTTATTAGGACAATGTTAATTAGGACAAACCTTTATCCTGTGACCGTGCTATTTAAATCTGCAAAGGGAGAGGAATCTGGAGGAATGAAAAAAACGCCTGAGCAGCATTTCCTAAGTCTGTCGACACTAATTGCAATGTGAGACCTTCTGCTCTTCTTGCCCTGTAACAGAGCAGCCCTGTACAGCTCTAGAATTTACAGCATGATGTCTCTGTTGCTGCTGGCACCTTCAAAATTATCTTCTCATAAAAATACTACTTTCCAGCAAAAAGATAATAGGTACTTCTTTAAAGGGCATAGCTTGGTCAGTACTAATGATCAGCTTGGTTTGGACAGCATTATTTAGAAAAGAGCCTTGAAAAATGTCCTTACCGTAGCACTGTAAATGCAGAGCCAGATTAGGCTTTGAAACGTAAGTCTTCAGAATTTTGTGAACTAAATTAAGATCGAGAGGGGGTGGTGGATGGCTGCCTACTACTGCATACATTAAACTACAGTTTCTGTGTGTGGTAGTGCTTACTCGCTTCTAAGGAGTTCAGCATTTGCTGTGTACAAATATTTACAGTAGGCAAACCCAAAACTTCTTTTTAAATTTCCTTTTACAAATGGTGCCTGATGCTTCCCATTTTTAACTCAAACCACGGCTTCCACATCACAGAAGGATGCACGAGGCTGCAGGCTGTTTGAGGGGATGTCTGTGTGTATATTTGTTACATTTCAATGCTCAAAACTTTCATTTACTGCATCTGTCTTAAAATTCATCAGAGAGGGAAGACGAGCCTGGTAGTAAGGACACCCTCAGAAGTGAAAGGCGTGGGTAAGAGTTCCCACAGCTCACTTGGCAAGTGAGCAAGAGTAAAAAGAAAGCAGCAGCATCCTCAGATTCAGTGAGACTTGCTGAGAATGTTTGGACTGAGAGAAGAAAGTGAGAAATACCTTTGTGAGGATTCTGGTGCTGTTGACACAGTGACAGTGCTCGAGACAAGGCTGAGGTGCCCCTCATGTTGACTTGACCTGGCTAGTCCAAAGCTCATTGTGTTGGTCTGGGAGGTTTTTTTCTTTCTTTTCACTGTATTTTCTCGGGTTTTATACTATTTTTGGCTTACTACCTTTGAGGAATCTGTATTTTCAATTCAGTTACATGAACTACCTACCCTGCAATCACCAGAAAAGAAGGAAGTTGGGGTTTTTGGTTCCATGAAATACCATGGTTGTGGAAGGAAAGAGGAGACCTGAGAAAGCCATAAAGCAGGAGTATTACACAAGTTTATCATAAGAAGAAGTTGGGCAACTAACATTACCAGAAGAGGGGAAATGAAACTTCACAAAGGCACCCCAATTGTGTAAAGGACAGCAGAAGCTAAATTACACCGAAGTTGTGTTCCCAGGCATACCACAAACACATCCATACCTGACTGGATGTGTAATTTGGTTTAAACCAATTTAGCTTCTTAGTGCTGATAGTTTCACAATGGTTTAAAAACGCAAAGACTTTGCATATTAATGTAAAAAATAAAGTTGTTGCCCTTTACTTGTTTTAAAGTGAAATGAGAACATCAGCAAAACCAAGTGTTAGTTCATGAGAAGATGTTCATTACGACAGAGGGAAATTACTGAGAAAATAATTCAAAAGGATGTAGCCCTAAAGCGTGTTTGAGCAATTATTTGAGTCTGTTCTTGTTCTCCCCCAAATTAGCATGAGTAGACGAAAACCAAACATGAGTTCATGTTGTTCTACTGAAATACTCGTTGCTGTGAGGGAGACACAGAAAAGAGGCCTAAAAAAAAGTATTTTCTATAGTGTGTGTTAAAGGACAACTGAAATAATTTTAAGATCTTGGGCTAATGAATTCAGATGTACTTATTTATGTTGTTACTATTTGATTTTTCAAAACCTGTAATCAGGCTGTGAGACAGTGGCACAATGAAACTTAATGGTGTCAAATTTAACACTGATGGGCATAATTTTCCCTACTTATGAATTATGTGTCATTAAAAAGATTTGGAAGCCAGCAGCGATAATCTAGGAATTATTTTCATACTTACTAGTAAAGGAATTAAAGCTGATTGTTCTAATAGGAGATAGCAGGTAACTTTTGCCTGTATTCTGGTGGCTTTTTTTTATTTTACTCTTAGTCCTTATCGGGTTTACTTGTCCCATTCTTAATCTTATCAGCCGCATTTCCACTGCCTAGACTGTCAAAGGAACACCAAGTGCTGCAGATAAAATGCTAGAGGTGTAAAAAGCTCCTGCTCAGAAGCTAAATCAGAATCACATGTCAACACAGTTCAGGCTCAGGCTCTGGCAGGATCATTGTTTTTAATGCCATTTACTAATTAAAATCGAGTCCCAGATTACGGAAAGTCTGGGATGAAGCGGCTTACTAAAACGGTGGTTTAGCTCCTTGAACTGGCTACACCGGAGTCTGTCATTAAACTGCAATTTATTTGAATATTGCTCAGCAGTTACCAACTGCTCTCCTGCCAAGAGGCAGCGCGGTTGGTGTTCCACGCAATCGTCCCCCCGTGTTCCGGCCGGAGCTGCCTTTACCCGCGATGGGGACGCGCGTCAGGACTGCGGCAGGTGTTTTATTCGGCAGATGCACTGTAAACGCATTACAGCAGATTAGCTGGATTTCTTCCTTTAAATGTACACTGTGAGATCCAACTTGCAAGCCAGCTGTTTCTTATCGGCCCGTGTAATCTCCCCGTGCCCGGCTTTGCCTCTTCCTCGCAGCTATTTCTGTAACGGGATCGGACGAGCGAGAGCGCCGCTATGAATTTTAATGCTTCCACTGGGGAATCCCTGCCGCCTCCTCTTTTTGGATGAGATCCTCGAGGAAAGACCCAGAACACAGCGAGGAGGAGGAGGAGAAGGAGGCGGAGGAGGAGGAGGAGAGGGACGGCGGAGCCGCGGTACTGAGGAGAGCGGGAAGGGGGAGCCGCGGGGTGGAATTAGGGACCGTGGCGAGGCCGACACCGAGGCGGGCACTGGCGCGGGTGGGAGCCATGGGGAAGGAAGGATGGCTCGGGGCGTGTGTCGCTGCCTGACCGCGGCACGTCACCAGCGGCGGCAGCCGGAGCGCCGCGGTCCCGCCGCCGCCCCCGCACACATGCACTCGCCGGCATCCCCTGGGGCCGGCCGCGACGTGGACAGCGCCGAGGGCATCCTGCAGGGTCCGGGCGAGAGACGGAGCCCGCGGACCGGGCGCTAACACCGCCTCGCCGTCCGCACGCCGCGGCCCGAGAGGAGGAGCCGCGGGTGCCGCGCCAGC